>VDFB02254303.1:0-51234 GCA_007258455.2 Sequoia sempervirens | reverse complement strand
TTGACATCCTCATTGTACATTTCCTCTTCTGGAATAGATGCCTGTACATCCAAGGCATCATCCTGGAACTCTGCCAAATTGTCATCATGAAGTATGGCATCCTCGTCACCTACCACTTTAGATTTGAGCCCTTTTTCTTACACCTGTTTACTTGGGCACAGGTGATTCAGCTCCCAAGGCCCCTTGCAAGTGGAACAAAGATTTTCTTTCCCTAACTCATTTTTGTTGCCCTTTTGAATTTTTTCTCTAGAATCCTCATTTTCATTTGCCTTTTGTTCTAACATTTTATATTCAGCCTCTTCCTTGTGTTTAGGTTTTAATAGTGTCCAACAATACCCCTTGATGTCTGGGTCCCTCATAAGTTCAGAGAGTCCTGCTAACAATTTAGATATAGACTTCTTTGTAGTCATCTTTTACCCGCTTGACTAATTTTTAAATGTTACTATGTTTGACAACGCTTGAAAATAACTAGGTTAACTTGTAGTGCCTCTCATGTTACTATTACTCTTTTATGATACTTTTCTCGCGGCATGGTTGATAATCGCTTTGGATGTTATTTATGTTTGATGCATACTCAAGACTACGATGGTGATTGTTTCACCGCTTGACTTTTGTGTTTTTTTGGATGCTCAGATACTATTTTATGATGTTGATTATATAATGATGCATGGTGTCTATCTTTATCCTGGTTATGTGGTATTGTGTGGTTACGTAAATTGATTAATGCTCACTTCATGCTATTTATGATGATGTGTTATTTTTTGAGTCGGGTGAGAGGTACAGTACATTGCATCACTCATCTGTGAGTGCCCTGCTACACTGCAATTCTCTCTCACAATGTGTATCGCATTGGATATATATGTTGTCTCGACACTTGGTTTTGTGCAGGATTGCAGGTACCCAAGCCTCGACTCCACCTACATTGTCAGGACTGGACGAGCCTCATAAATTATCCCAATGGGTATGAAGTTGAAAACGAAGTTGACAAGAAAGTCCTATAGCCTAGTTCGTCATCCCGTCGTTGTTTGACGATGTTGTCCATCAGTATTCCATTTTGTTATGGTATCATTTTGTTTCATGTTGTTCATTTTAAGTGTTAATTTTAATGTGTTAATTGTTTGATTTTGATGTGTTATTGTTATTGTTAATTAGTTCATTTAATTTAATGATGGTTATTATTAATGTTGAAATTAATTTAATTAAGCATTAAATTTAATTATTAAAGTGATTTGTGAAAAACGTCAAGGATTTAATTATATATTAAATTAGTTTGTAAATTATAAATGAATATTATTCTCAATATCAAATATTTTTAATTATAAATAGAATAATATTTTTAATTGCAACATTGTTAAATTTTAAATTAGCAATTATATAATATTGTTTATTTAATTGTTAATATGATTTTTGATTTTTGTTTTAAAAGAGGGATATTTGGTTAATTGCTATATTTGAAAAGGTAGATTTTTTAATATATATATATATATAAAGAATTTTTGTGATAGAAATGGTTGGTGCACAACTTTATAATATAAAGTACTCTTTAATAATCACTTGTATCTCCCTTTAGATTGGTACTTAAGTTTATATTATAAAATACACATTAAAATCACTTATATCCTTTAAATATAAAGTCCTCTTTTAATATATTTTAATAATGCACTTTATTATTTGGCCTTATTAATACTAAATGCACAATAAAAATATTACCAATATAATTCCAAGATATAATTACGCCACCATGCTAGATATAGACGCTTTTCAAATTGACCATATAGTGACTTACTAAAAATAGTAAGTATGCACCAAATACTCTTGAATGTCTTCTGGAAGGAAAAACACAAAAAAAAATCAGCTGAAGAATAATAAAATAAGCACCAAAGGGTTTGCTTTCAAACCAAATATTACCCTCAAAAGGGTCCCCTGAACACTCTATTAGTCTATGGGGACTAGTTAGTAGACTAACCGTTGCACCTGACCACTGCCTAGGAAAAGGGGACATTATAGTCTTCCCTCCTCAAGATTGCTTGTCCCCAAGAAATCCATACCTGCAATACCAAGGTCCCAGATGAACCTGTAGAATGCTCCATCAAAATCATGTGGCGTCAACATGATACCACTATACCCTATAACTTGGTCAACCCTTGCAGAAGAATAAAGAAATCCACTAGCCAAATCAATCCTTAGATCCCATAGCCAACTTGAAATTCCATCATAGCCCATACCATCTGACTTCTATTTTGCCACTTTGATACCCACTAGAATCCAAATGAGCCAAGTTTCAAATTCCAGTTTATGTGAGCAACTGTCAGGTAGAAACAAATTGAAGAACCTACAAGGTTTGGATTCATTTTTCAATGATGGAAGCACATCATACCAGAGTGAACCGGGTGACCCCTTGTCCAACCTGTACTTATGTGCCATTAGATCATTTGTACCTAGGCTGAAAGAAAAATGGTGAGCACACCTCACCACGCAATCAAGGTGAAACTCACCCGCCTACAACAAAGGAATGCCAATATAGTCACGTGGTTTCCATAAATCACCACTACCACCAAAGATGATTCGCAACACAAATCATGATGGATTGACCTTGCTACCACTCTATGAACCTTTTATGCAACTTTGATTGCAAGGTCTCTATCTGAAAGAAAATGGAGGTAGTCTGATTTTATTTCCTCCAAAGCATGCCTAATAGCCTGCAAACTTTGAATATAAGTTCCATTTGAGATCCCATACCGTCTCTCCTCAAATTTTGTTGACCAAAGGAGTCATTCAACAAAATTATGTGTGCACTCAAAGTGGGATAGGGATTGGTCAACCTTGTGTCCAATGACCTTCAACTAATCCTTCCATCCCTATGACTCATTAAGTTGTTGATCATAATCAATTGCATTACATGAAATTTCTTATTTTCTTCGAGGAGAGGGAAACATATCAGCATGGAAACCACTTTCCCCACTAGATGGCACCTTGCATTCCTCTTGTAAAGAAGATGGGACAGCATTGTGTTTTATTACACAACTCTCTGCAGAATCCACCTCTCCATCACAAGACCTATCAATAACATCATCTCTGCATCACCTAAAATGGGTGCATTTTCAGGAACACCTACTACAACATACTATTCCCTATTAATCTCATCCAATGCACTCATCACACTGATGTCACCTACACATGTAAATGAAATGGATGTTTCCACATCATCTATATGCACATTCCTACAATCTATGGATGTATGCTCACCATCAATGGTTGCCATAAATAGCTGAATTGTAGTTGTAGGTGATGAAGATTGTGCCAAGCTCAATTCCATGGTAAGCTCATCAATATGAGACTCTGACTCTTGAAGGGCCATTTGAGTGCTCTTCAAAGAGTCCATGGTGACCTCAAGCTTATGAGTGAGCTCATCAATCTCTTCCTATTTCCCTTTTAGTGCATCATAATAGATCCCCTCAAGCATGAGAAGATGATCTCTATCTGATAGTAGTTGTAGGTTTTATTTTTCATTAACCCCAACACTTCTCTAAGTGCTTGAAACTCTGCAAGGGAAAGTTCACTATCAAAGTGCTCTTGTGTGCTCAAAGTCCAACAACAATTTTCCATCAACTGTTGAGCAACATCAAAGTGTCATATGGTTGTAGCAATCATATACCTTAGTTCACATTCAATTTCCCTGCTAAATGATGAGATCCCTAAGACATATCATTTCCACAAAATTTCTGATTTGTAATTAGCACTATGATAGGATGTTGAATCACCATCATTAGTTGATTGAAAAACATCATTTGTGTCATCAACATTGCACACATCCTCAACAAATGTACTACTATTATTAAACTCATATGATGGCTCAATTGGAATATTAGAAGCTACTATTTTGACAACATCATAACACACTTCCTCTTCTAGAATAGATGCATGTACATCCAAGGCATCATCTTGGAACTCTGCCAAACTATCATCATGAAGCATGGCATCCTTGTCACCTACCACTTTAGATTTGAACTCTTTTTCTTCCACTCATTTACTTGGGAATATATAATTCAGCTCCCAAGGCCCCTTGCAAGTAGAGCAAAGGTTTGGTTTCCTTAACCCATTTTTTTTTCCCTTCAGAATTTTTTCTCTAGAATCCTCATTTTCATTTGCCTTGGGTTCTAACATTTTATTTTCAGCCTCTCCCTTGTGTTTGGTTTTAACAATGTCCAACAATACTCCTTAATGTCTAGGTCCCTCATAAGTTTGGAGAGTCTTGCTAACAACCCAAATATTGACTTCTCTATAGTCATCTTTTACCCAATTTGACTAATTTTTTAAAATGTTACTATGTTTGACAACAGTTTGAGAAGATTTATAACTAGGTTAACTTGTAGTGCCTCTCATGTTACTATTACTCTTATGATACTTTTCCATGCATGGTTGATACTGTTTGGATATTGTTTATGTTTGATGCATACTCAAGACTATGATGGTGATTGTTTCACCTGTTTGACTTGTGTGTTTTGTTTGGATGCTCATGATACTATTTTATGATGTTGATTATATAATGATGCATGGTGTTCGTCTTTATTTTGTTATGTGGTATTGTGTGGTTACGTAAATTGATTAATGCTCGCTTCATGATATTTATGATGATGTGTTGTTTTTTGAGAGTCGGGTGAGAGGTACGATGTTGCATCACTCATCCGTGAGCACCTTGCTACACTGCAATTCTCTCTCACAATGTGTATGGCATTGGATATATATATATGTTATCTTGACACTTGGTTTTGTGCAGGATTGCAGGTACCCAAGCCTCAACTCCACCTACACTGTCAGGACTGAGCGAGCCTCATAAATTATCCCAATGGGTATTAAGTTGAAAACGAAGTTGACATGAAAGTCCTATAGCCTAGTTCGTCATCCCGTCGTCGTTTGACGATGTTGTCCATCAGTATTCCGTTTTGTTATGGTATCATTTTGTTTCATGTTGTTCATTTTAAGTGTTAATTTTAATGTGTTAATTGTTTGATTTTGGTGTGTTATTGTTATTGTTAATTAGTTAATTTAATTTAATGATGGTTATTATTATTGTTGAAATTAATTTAATTAAGCGCTAAATTTAATTATTAAAGTGATTTGTGAAAAACGTCAAGGATTCAATTATCTATTAAATTAGTTTGTAAATTGTAAATGAATATTATTCTCGATATCAAATATTTTTAATTATAAATAGAATAATATTTTTAATTGCAACATTGTTAAATTTTAAATTAGCAATTATATAATATTGTTTATTTAATTGTTAATATGATTTTTTATTTTTTTTAAAAAGAGGGATATTTGGTTAATTGCTATATTTGAAAAGGTAGATTTTTTTTTAATATATATATATATATAAAGAATTTTAGTGATAGAAATGGTTGATTTAATTTAAATAATGTGATATTATGTTAATTGGATAAAATATTAAAACATACGTAAAATTAACTATATAATTGAAAATTATTAAATTTAAAGTGTAGTGGAGTTAGAGTTATGATTATTCTAAATGCAAAGATTTTACTCTAGGTGGAAACAAAGGTGAAAAGAAAATTGTCGGGTGTTGAAAAATGAATTTTGTGTATTGGCCATCTATCGCTTAATTTCTCAAAAACGAAAGAACTCTTCCTTATTTTTATTTTGGTGAATTTAGGTGAAATCATTGATTCAAAATGTTTACCAATACATCATTCGGAGAAGGAAACAAAGATTTGGAATTTAGAAAAATACACCCTGGTAAAAAGTGAAAAGAAAATCACAGTTGGAGAAAGTTGGAACAATGCTCACCAATTTCGTTATCAAACGAAGACCTTCAAGTTGGTGATTTATCTTAAATTCACATTATTCCGTAGATTTGCATAAAAATATCTTGTTTAAACAGTCTGATTTTATATGCATTTTGATGGTTTCATTTATATCGTTTGGTCTTATGCATATGTTCAAGTCTGCCTACCTTCATTACCTTCGACTCCTTGTTTGTACTTTGGCTTTGGATGCTTTCGAATTTATTTTAGCTTCCTTATGTATTGAGAAGATTGATTATTTGGAAAGATTGGAGTTTTAGCTGCTGTATGTAATTTTGGCCATGTGTTGCATTTGTCTATGGTCGGTTGTGCTGAAGTGGGTAGGGCGAACCATAGGATAACTTTTCCCTGTTTTTGTTTGTGAATCATTCATGTCCGCATTCAGCCGCTTGCCAGGGCCTCAATTTGTAGTTTTATTTATTTTTGTTTTAAAGACTATGTACATATATATATGTGTGAGTGTGTATATGTGTAGGGTGGATATCTAATTTTGATTATGATATGCTCACTGTTGTATAATAGTAGAGTAGATTAAATTAAATATTTAGACATATCGAATATAGATGTGTTTATGGTTAAACAATTTATGTTGTTGGTGTCTGTAAAAACTGTAAACTACCTATTATGATAGCATTCAGTTACAAAACTATATATG
Organism: Sequoia sempervirens; assembly: GCA_007258455.2. Classification (NCBI taxonomy): domain Eukaryota; kingdom Viridiplantae; phylum Streptophyta; class Pinopsida; order Cupressales; family Cupressaceae; genus Sequoia; species Sequoia sempervirens. The sequence goes on along the minus strand of VDFB02254303.1, from coordinate 44,754 downwards.
TAAATGTGAAAAGAATTTTAATTTATTATAAATATAGATATATATCATGTCATCTAATTCGTGGAAATCAATGGTTCTTGTTTAGTTAAGAAATGGTATTCAAAATAAGATCAGTAATTATATTTAACAAAAATATCATTTTTATTTAAGGGATAAGTATATTTCTTTATTTCGATATTGTATTTTATATCCAAAGATATGGGTGCAAACCCATACCTAAAGATTGCTTATTGATCGAATAATCCATTACATCTTGTAGAGGATATCCGTAGATACTGGAGGGGTTAGATAATTATGTTTATTATTAAAGGTTGCAGTGGTATGTATAGAATATGAGATGTATTGATTTGGGCTCCTCAGTTTAAATAGATTTATAATATTATATTTATGTTTTATGCTGATAATTTTGTGTGGGCTTATATATATATATATATATATATCCGGATAATTAATGGAAAGTTATATTTCATAAATTGAAAAAAAAAGAGGGGCAATTATTTGAATAAATCTGAGGTGGTTAATCAAATAGGACATTTCATTGCAAATTATTGTATTACTTGTCAATTTCGTAATGAATAATCTTTAATAATATTTATAGAGGATTGGTAGATAGGTTAAACAAGTGGTTGAGGATTTTTATATTTCAATTTCTTTTAATATATTTATTTAAGATAACTATACCAATTTACATTAAGATGTCACTTTTCTTTAACATGATAAAGTAAAAATTCTAAACTATATGAAACAAAGAAATTATTGAAATTTTTCCTCAAAACTTAATTTATTATAGTGATTAGTTAATAAGAGAATGAGCAGTTGAACAATTATTGTCAAAATAAATATACAAATCGATCTTAGGTGAAAGAAGCATGTAATTAATTTGTTTAGTTAACCAACGGTTAGGGAACAGTAAATATTGACTGAGGATAGTTCATTTAATTCAAATAATTCCAATTAAAGGCAATTGATTTAGATTTCCCTCTCTCTATCTAATAGTTGGTGAATACTGATTATTTTTATTATTTCAGTAAATTGCTATGAGAATTTAATTATTTAAGAATATTGTGATCAAAGTTCTTTTATGATTTTCAGGGTAGGAAATTAAATTATTATTGTGTTAATAGTGTAGTGAGAATATTTGTCTCTATATTTTCTTTAATTGTTTTAAATAATTTTCCCATAAGTGAAAAGTTAAGATGTAAAGAAAGTTTTAAATGTAGGTTTATGGATATTACTTTGTTTGGATTACTAAAAGTAGATTTAAATTTGTGATATATATAGTTTCTTAAATCGCTTTAAATGATTTTAAAATGATGTTAAAATATATTGTAAATGGATTGGTTGTAATATGCATTCCTTAATTATTTTATATAATTTCATAATGAGCATGTAAATTAAATGCAAACTAATTGTTTTGAAAAATGCCTTGAAATAGATAACTTCTTTAGTTATTTTAAATTACTTCTTAAGAAACGAATAGATAAAAAAGTATTTGATTATTTGTTATTTTTTTTAGGGTTTATTTATTAAATGTATTTTTGTTGTTAAAGTGGATCTTTGATAGTTTTTGTTCTATCTTCCTCTTGAATTGTTTCGTTTTGAGGAGTTTTGATTTATTGAATTCATGATGAAATTTGTCTGGGAACCCATGTCGCTTTGTTTTACTCGGAGTTGTGAAGTTCTTGGGCAAACGGTTTTGAGTCTTCCATAGGCTAGGGGAAAACTTGTTCGCTTGAGTACTCGGTTGTTTAGTGCATCAGTTGATTCATCTAGTTTATGTGGTGGGTGGTACCTCCTTTGTTCTTGTTTCAGTGATATGGAATGGGTTTGCGAGATGGTTCTAGCCTCACATGTTGTGTGTTATGTACACCTTGATTTTTATGTGAGATGAGGTACACCCCTTGCGTGTTTTTGGTTTGGGTACCCATAGGGAGTGACTCTTCATGGGGGTTGATGCACAAAGGGACTGTCAGGATAACCCATGGAAGAGTTTCCTTAGCAAGTGATAATTTAATTAATGAACTAGTGGGTTTGGGTAGTTAAACACTAAACAAGATTAATTATGTGCCTCACCCATACCGTTAGTGCTTTCACAGGCTAAGGATGGGATGAGAAGAACTAGTTGGTAAAATCACTTCCTTGTCCTCACGAAAGGTAAGTGGTTCTGCATGAGTCATCTTATTGAGCAGCACCTTGAGATAGGTAGTCAAGATAACCATAGATGGAGGCGGCACCTTGTGATAGGTTTTCTGGATAATCCATGTAAGGTCATGTGATGACACTCTCTTATAGTACTCGTTTATTTTCCTTTGTTTGGTTGCCTCTGGGAGTGTTGTTTGTACTTTTTTGATGTTGTTTTATGTTGGTGTTGTGTTAGCCTTGTCTGCTTGACCATTGTTTGGATGTGGGTCCTTTCTTGTCATCTCCAAGCACAGGGGGTGAGCCTTTGGGTCCACATGGTTGAGTGGAACGTGTTATGCACCCCATTGGGTTCCCAAGTTGTATTCGTGTTGCAGAAGCGGATGCAAATATTTCAAAGTTTCACCTAGTTGAAGATTGTTCTATGCCTTGTACCTTATTCTCCATTGATGTATTATTCTTGTACTTGATGTTCTCTTCCCGTTGATATAAGGGAAGCATTATGTAGTGTACTATTGTATCCATGATGTGTTGCATATGTGGGAATTAGTAGATCAAAATGCTTTGAATGCTTTAAAAGAAAATCAACAAACTCAATTGAAAGAAGACCAGAAGGACAATCGAGCTCTATTTATCATTCAATTTGCATTGAATATGTCAATTTTCCCCCATATAGCTGGTATGACAAAGTCAAAGGATGCATGGGAGGTTGTACAAACTGCATACCAAGGATCTGACAAAGTAAGATTGGTAAGAATTCAAATCTTTCAAAGATAGTTTGAAAATTTAAGGATTAAAGAAGCTTGATTCTGTTTAAGAATTTATTACTAGAACTCAAAGTATTGTGAATCATCTTAAAACTCAAGGGGAAAGCATTATAGCAAAATATTGTAAATTTATTTTTGAGATCTCTTCCTCCAAATTTTGATTCAGTGGTGATAGCCATTGAAAAAAAAGGATCTCACCACCTCCAAAGTTGTAAAGTTGATAGGTTCATTGCAATCTCATGAGGAGTGTATGCAACATTCTATGGACTGTTTGGTGCAAGCTTTCTAGTCTGCTGTAAGAATTGAAGAAAAATCTACAACCCCTTCCTCTCATTCAAATAAATCTCAAGGTGAGTCTACTTTTAATTACAGAGGATGAGGTAATTGAAGAGGAAGAGGAAATAATGGAGGAAGAGGAAGAAGCTCCACGTATCGCAGAAGGATCCGGTGTAGGTATTTTGAAAGGTATGGACACTATGAATCTGAATGTAGAAAGAAAAAATCTGATTTGAATTAGTCAATAGCCAATTATACTTAAGATCCTTTTGAAGATGCAAAGCATTCCACGTTCTTTACATGTAATTTTGCAAAAGAAAATCACAAAAATGTGTGGTTCCTATATAGTAGATGCTAAAATCATGATAGGTAAATCTGATCTCTTTTTCAAATTAGATGAATTTTTGAGAAGTCAGGTAAAATTTGGTGATAATAAATAGGTCGATGTAATGGGAAAAGGTACCCTTACAATGAAAACTAATCAAGGAGAAACTAATTTTATTCATAACACTTTACATGTGCCAAAATTACAACATAATCTTTTAAGTATTAGGTAGCTTGTAGCAAAAAATTATAAGGTTGTGTTTAACGATAACTAATGTAAAGTATTTGATAAATTAGCTAACCATCATCTTCTAGCAAAGGCTTGTATGACAAAGAACAGATTATTTCCTCTCACATTGGTTTCTACTAAGTTGCATGCCCTCAAGGCAACCATACATGATTCATTGTAATAAGCCAACCAATTTTTTTTTTGAATTTTAATGAGCAATTCAGCACAAGCAGCACCCATTAAGGTTAGCTCAAATCCAAACCAATAGCTAGAAAATAACTCTACGCCAAGAATACACACTCAATTCCAAGATGGAAGAGGTGTTGTCATATGCCATAGAGTATCGTGAGTGCTCGAAATGAAAGAACAATGTTGAAAGTAACCCAACCCAAGAATGTGCACCAAAACCCGATGTTGGTGAGGTGCTAGCATATGGCACTAAGGGTCTATGAATTTTGTGATGGCCCATCCAATCAACAGTATGATAATTACAATGGAAGTACAAGAAGTAAATGGGTGGCTTGCCGACCCCTTCCACTTTTCAGCGGGCAGTACAGAAAGAAAAGTGTAGTAAAATAAGACTGAACAAGGCCAATCTCTTCCACAAACGTGGGAATTAGGAAATTCCAAGAAATAAAGATGGATGAACAGTACTACTGTAACAACCTTACAATGAGATTTTTTCCTTCAAATAACATTGTATTAGAGGATTCTTAATGTTGCAAATATGAAATATGTCTCTCCTATCACCAAAATAACTCTCTCAACAAAACCCAACTCAAAATGATAACTTCTACAATCTGATATGACAAACCTGCAACTGAAAATGCACAGACAACCAACTACATGACTCACTAAAATGCTCACAACACTCTCTAAACTTCTTCAAATGACTGTAGAAAAGATGGCACCCAACTCCTAATGATAAATCCTCACTGAAAGCCTGTTTGTATTTTTGCACAACTCCCAATGCAACCTCCAGAAATGTATGGCCCTCTAGGAAGGGCGACTTCACAAGATAAAATTAAAAACTTTGTTTTAAAATCTGCAAATTCACTAGTAGGGGCGCCTGAGACATAGGAATGGAACTACCAAATGCCCAAAACAAAATAAAATTCACTCTAAGACCTGCAAGCAAAAATGACTTTCAGCTAAGACTGCAACCAGCAACACCAAAAATTTTAAAAACATCAGAAATCTCCATTATAAGCTTCATTTGCATTTTCTATGTGAGAAGCAATCTCAATATCAGTTAGGTGTTATCTTTCAAACACGAAGACTGATCCTTGCTAGGAGGTATGCATTCCTTGAAGCACTTTGTCTGAATTCATTCCTTCAGCATAACAGTATGGTAGACATCAAATAACCAAATGAAGAATAGAAGCCTCCTTTTATAAGCTCTCGAAAGAATCTCCAGAAGTCTTTAGAAGGTGCACCCAAAACACAAGGAGACAACAAATTCAAATTTTACGTTGACTTCATACTCCTTCAAATTGGCATCCCTTTCAAGGATGAAATAATTCTTTAATAAAATAATACTCTCCTCCAAAGTTGGCATCCACTTCACAAGTTGTATTTTCAACTTTTGAAATATTAAAAAACACCTCATGAGACGTCCACCCCTTAAAATCCCCTTTTTAAACACAACTTGAAGTTATAATGCTAGGCCAAGGGGTCAAAGTGAAAATATATCATTATTAAATTAAAATAACTTATCTCTCCAAAAATTGCACCAAAAATCCAAAATCAGCATTACCCACTAAACTGCCTAAAAAGGAAAGTTTGTTGAGCTGATGCCAATAGGACCACTGCTAAAAATAGAATTTACTAAAAAATAGTAAATATAGAAAGTTGCTCAAATCAAAGTGCATGCGATACTATTTTGAAGCTCTCTAAAAACCCAGAAACAATCCAAAATCCAAAATCCAAAACTCTAAGTGCAAATCACTAGAAAATGCAGAAATAACCTCCTATAAAATAGGAAACCCTAATTTCAGCTTCCAGCTAGCCTATGGGCCTCCAAGATAAGCTAACGACCATCTGCACTAATCACTGCTGAGAAGGGGACATTACATTCATGGTTATGACACCAATGTTATGGTCATTCAGTTGGCACTCGGGATGATGGTGATGTTATTTGTTGCATTTTTAGCCTTCTGGGTTATTCTCCACATTTCTTGGAGAACATTGCTATTTTTAATAAGTGTCTATTTTGGCATCCAACATCTTCTCTCGTCATTAGTAGCTTCTTGGTGCAATCAATTTTTGTTTCAGATGTCTCATCGGTGCTTTTCGTAAGATGGTTGGAATTATTTTAATATTTACGCTAAAGTTATAAAGTAATGTTTTAATATTACTTTAGTGTTAAATATTATAAAGTTAAAAGGTTATTTCCCCAAGTTGGATGCCTAAGGGAAAGGGGGACTTAAAAACTTATTTTATAAAAGCATTTTTTTGGGAAAAAGCAAAAAGGCACTTTTTCTTTCAACAAGCTGATAGAATGGGGTTAGTTTTAGAGTTACTCAATGCTAGGTTGAATCAACACTGTTGCACTTAGATTAGAATGGAAGTTGACCTTCTCTAGAGATCTGACCTCATTTGCAAGGTCCCACACCTTCATCTTAGTTCCATTATGTCATTGGAATGCTGGACTTATCTCCAACAGGGTGCAATTTCATGTGAGAACAGTTACTTAGTCCATGAAGCCACTCATTGGCTAAGCTTTAGGATGAGAATATTGATTTAATTAATTGTATGTTTACACTTATATGTAATAAACTAGGCGGTTAGGTGTAAGTCTTTAAATAAGGTGGTTGTAGTTGTTGCAGGTCTTTAGTGAGCTTGTTGTAGTCATTAATATGGTAATTGTAACATTAATACGGTTGATGGAATAGTAAAATCTACATCTATATAATGCTACTCTCTCTATTTCAGGAGCAAGCCTTTTTCTCTCGTCTCATTTCCTTGTTCATACTAACATTGGGCACCTACAATTTTTATTGCCTTTGTAGTGAATTTTCTTAAAGGAAACAGTTAAAGCTTTTAGCATGAGCAACATTTTTCTGTAATTCTATTTTGACTTCAAAGTTAAATAAATTAAGTTGGTATAGTATGCATGAATAGGTACCTATGTTGAATATGGAATATTGTAACTAATAATCTATTTTTAGATATAGAATCCTTATACTGCAAGTTCCTGTGACTTGAAATACTGAAAACAAATATATTGTTGAAGTTTGGAATTGTTATCTTACATATTAAGCCCTTCAGTTCAGCTTTCCTTATTTTTTCTTAATCCTGTATGTTGCATTTTTCATACTGCTGATATTATTATATTGGATTAGTTCTAACTTTAAGCCATTGCTAAAAATTCCAATCATAAACTTATTTCCTGTCACCTTTTCTAATGCATTCTTGCATACATCCAATTTCCAAGGTTTCTGCATTAGGTCTTGGATGTTCAGGACTTTCAGGAGCCTATGGTTCATATGATTCTAAGCAAGATACAATCAATTTATTTCAGCATGCTTTCAACCGCGGGATCACATTCTTTGACACTTCTGATTTCTAGGTCATTTTGCCAATGAAATATTGATTGGAAAGGTAAATTTGATAATCTTGTACAGTTGCTTTTGAATTTTGATTTCTCACTAAATTTTTCTCTTGTTAGGATTTAGTACAGGTTTGTCTACAAACAAACTTTGTATATCAAAGTAAAGAATAAACCTTGTGCAAACATTGAATAATCTACAATTGTTAATGAGACAAGGAGGATGCATCTGAAGGTACATTAGTCTTAAAGGAATTAATTTGTTATAATAATTGGGTTGCAGGCCTTGAAATACTTACCTAGGGACAAAATTCATGAACTTGCAACGAAGTTTGGAGCTGTGATAAAGGATGATTTGAGTGTTGAAATCAATGGTACTGCAGAATATGTACAAAAGGCTTGTGAAGCTAACCTCGAACGCCTAGATGTGGAATACATTGATTTATACTACCAGCATCGTGTAGACCAAAAAGTTTCGATCGAAGAAACGATGATCTTGATGTTTTGCATCTGAACAGTGCTATTTGATTTTTATTACCTAATCATTGGTTAATTTGTGTTAAATTATATAGGTGGGGGAAATGAAGAAGCTTGTGGAAGAAGGAGAAATTAAGCACATTGGACTTTGCAAGGAAAGAGTGGATACTCTAAAGAGAGCTTATGTTGTACATCCTATCACTGTAGTGCAATATGAATGGTCTTTATGGTCTCGAGATATTGAAAATGAAATAATTCCAACATGCAGGTCTTTATAATATACATATCTCTTTCTCCAATTCAAATTAGAATATGTCTCCTTTTGGTTTTCTTGATTTATTTCATAAAATAAAAAATAAAGGACTTGCATGAGCATTATTTCCAATTCATGGAGATCCATATGAGTATTTTTATGCATGTACACAAATTCTTCCATTCTCAGGAGTTTCTAAAATTGGAAACATTTTGAATGTCAATTTTCAAATTTTGATTTCTTCATATATAATTTCTGAGAGGAAGATAATACCTGAGATTTAATGATAAATATACTTTTAATGGAGTACATTCATTATATTCCAGCAAAAACATGCAATCAACATTTGAAAATTAAGCAAAACACTAGGCCTTTCAAAAAGAGTCTTTGAGTCACATCATTAAGATTTGTAATTTCAGAATACACTAATACTATCAAATTCCAATAACTTAAGAATCTACTCACTTATTGGTGATAAGTCCAACCAACAAATATGTGAATGAGTTTTATTGCTTGTTCAATAACCACCCAGCCATGTGCCATAAGAAATTTATTTTGGATAAATAATAAAAATGAATAGACAAGAGGCTAACAAGAAATACATGCTGCCAAGCAACATAAACAGTTATTCCATGGATTGTTCTTCGTCGTTAGACACTATAAAGAAGTTCCAGGCATATTTACTAAGACATAATCTAACAAAGAAGCCACCATATGAAAGAAAAGTGATATCTAATGTAAAAGGAGATAGCATACTATTACGAGTAGTGTTCAAAAGAGAAGCTATAAAAGGCAGTAGAAATCATTTCAAGGAAAATAAGTTATTGTTTTCAGCCCATGTGAAATATAGCTGTGAGAGTAGAATTCTAATATTCCATTTTCTTTGAAGCAATAATTTTTGACAGCAGCTTCCACTAACTAGGAAAAGAAAAGAAATATGTTATTCTTTTTTCCCCCTTTTCCCATCATCTAGCAAGCTCCGTTTCTCACTAGCAATTTCTTCATTTGCCTGTCTCATACACAGTTTGAATTTGTCTTGTTGGAAGACCACGTTGAGAATCAATCTGCACTGATGATTTTCCCTTCTCATCTATTAGAATGTGTTTGATCTGAGATTGTTGTTAAAACTGAGTCTTCTTTCTTCTTCATTGGATTATATTCACTCTAAGGTTGTTGCAAGTGCAGGATAGCATGAAAATTTTACAAAAATTCATGCTTAATAATTTAAGGTTCCTTTTTGAGTTTCTATGTGCAGCTCATGCATAATTTCATTACGCATATGCTTTTCTGAAACAATTTTTTAATCAGTTTCCTGAGCCTGGGGATAGGTCAAAATTTCCCCTTCTTCAAGGTTCAATTTTCTCTCTTTCTTTTTTCTTTTCAATTGCTTTGTCTAAAGCGATTACAAAGGAGATATTTTTCATAGAGATAGTAATGACTACTTCATTCTTGTGGTTTGCATTGTGTTCTAGATTCTGAAAGGGTTTTGTCTATGTCATGGATGAAAATTTGGACTTAGCAATTACTTAGCAGGCAGAATGTTTTTAAAAACTCAGGACTTAGCAAAAAATTAGGGAAAAACTTGGCAATAACTTAGCAAATTTATCGAATATTTGAAAAATACATAATGTTTTTAAAAATATTATTAAAAAACACACATAATATTGAATTTGTAGAACATATTACTGTTTTCCATCATATATAAATCAAAATTAGAGTTTAATGCATATCATAGACCAAAAAATGAGTTGAACTTCTGAATACATATGTATGTTAATTTTCAATTCAATAAAAATTATAAATTATAAATTTCTTCTACCACTAAAGCTCAATAAAGTTTACTTATGTTGTGGAAGTGGATGGTATAGTTGCAATATCCTCAGTGGGAGCTTCAACAGGTGCCTCAACCATATTGATAGGATCAAGTTGTGTATGCAAGGAGCTTGCCCTTGATGGCTCACCAACCTTGTATTTTTCCTTCTAATATGTTGCAACATTCATTTCCCTTTTAACTACCTCCCTCTCCAAATTATCTAAGTCATTATCAATTCAATATTGGATCCACATCAACATCCTTAGGCTCAACAATCCAATTTGAATATGGATCAATGTCATCAAGGTCAAGTGCATGATGTGTATCCTACCCGTGTACCTTCTTTTCATGCAACCAAATGTTGTACTACACATAGACAATGTCATTCAAGTGATTTTGAGTAAATTTATTGCACTTTATTGTGTGAATGGCTTAAAAAACACTCCAATTGTGCTTACAACTAGATGCACTACAAGGCTGGAATAAAATGCAAATGCCAAACTTTTGGAGATTAGGCATTGTGGCACCATAATCTTTCCACTAGAAATTTGCAAGGATAACATTTATAACTTTGTAATGGTTTTAGGAAGCTTAAAAGTGAAAATAAATAACAAATTAAAATTGAACATATATAGTTTTTTTACTTGGTTGCAAAGTGACTCTCTTATGAATGCAAAATAATGTATGATTGTTGCCACTTCAACATTATTGTCCTAGGTAAGAGTTTCACTTGGTTTAGCCACATGGAAAATTCCCTAGGCAAATCTTGTACACTTTATAGCCAAAGTGGAGCTTGAGTTCTGAAATATCCCACCCTGATCTGAGATATTTGCTAACTAATTTTTGTTGTTTTTGTTTGTTTTGGTTTTGTAATTTTTTTAGCAAATTGACATATAATGCATAAAATTGAAGAACAAAGAAATGTTGAAGCACAAACATATTATTATATCATATTTATTAATGCCATGAAATTACATTGAAAGAATTTATACCTAGATGACAACCTCTGATCTTGAAAGCTCTGTAAAACCTTGAAGGATGATCTCCAAGAAATTGATGAAGCTCTTTGATAACCTATGAAATAAGATTATCTCTCAGAATGCCCTTAGGTGATCTTCCACACCTGTAGACATCATTCTCTTTGAGGGTTTAATCCTCAAGAAAGCTTGAATCTTCAAACTACCAGCAAACCCTTGTTGAAGCTCTTCTCCAAATTTCTCCAAACAAGAATAATAATCCAAAATCCCCCAAGATGACCTTTAAAATGCCCTTTTATAATATTCAATTTGCATATGACTTCTCATTTAATTTACTTTAATTTCATTTCCCTCATTTTTGGTGCACAACTTTATAATATATTATTTAATAATCACTTATATCTCCTTTTAAATTGACACTTAATTTTATATTATAAAATACACATTAAAATCACTTATATCCTTTAAAAATAAAGTCCCTTTTTATAATATTTGAATAACACTTTATTATTTGGCATTATTAATACTAAATGCACAGGACCAATATTACCAATATAATTCTAGGATATAAGTATGCCGCCATGCTAGATATAGATGCTCTACCAATTGACCATACTAGTGACTTACTATAAATAGTAAGTATGCATCAAAGTCTTCTGAATGGCCTTCGGAAGGCGCACCACAAAAAAACTCAGCTGAAGAATATTGAAATAAGCACCAAAGGGTCTGCTGTCAAACCAAAGATTACCCTCAAAAGAGTCCCCTAAACACTCTATTAGTCTATGGGGACCAGTTAGTAGACTAATTGTTGCGCCTAACCACTACCTAGGAAAAGGGGACATTACATATTACCATCCCCAAGATTGCTTGTCCCCAAGAAATCCATACCTGCAATACCATGGCCAAATACCAGGGTCCCAGATGAACCTGTAGAATGCTCCATTAGAATCTTGTGGCGTCAACATGATACCACTATACCCTGTAACTTGGTCAGCCCCTGTAGAAGAACAAAGAAATCCACTAGCCAAATCAATCCTTGGATCCCATAGCCAACTCAGAAGTCCATCATACCCAATACCAGTTGACTTTCGTTGTGCCACTCTGATACCCACTAGAAAAAAATTGAGCCAAGTTTCAAATTCTAGTTTTTGTGAGCAATTGTCAGGTAGAAACAACTTGAAGAACCTGCAAGGTTTGGAGTCATTTGTCAACGATGGAAGCACATCATACCTGAGTGAACTGAGTGACCCCTTATCCAACCCGTACTTATGTTCCATTAGATCATTCATACCTAGGATGAAAGAAAAATGATGAGAACACCTCAACACACAATCAAGGTGAAACTCACCCGCCTACAACAAAGGAATGCCAATATAGTCACGTGGTTTCCATACATCACCACTACCACCAAAAGATGATTCACAACACAAATCATGATGGATTGACCTTGCTACCACTCTATGAACCTTTTTTGCAACTCTGATGGAAAGATCTCTATCTAAAAGAAAGTGGAGGTAGTTTGATTTTATTTCCTCCAAAGCATGCCTAATAGTCCGCAAATTTCGAATAGAAGTTCCAGTCGAGACCCCATATCGTCTCTCCTCAAATTTTGCTAACCAAAGGAGGCATTCAACAAACTTATGTGTGCAATCAAAGTGGGATAGAGCTTGTTCAACCTTATCTCCAATGACCTTCAACTAATCCTTCCATCCCTATGACTCATTAAGTTGTTGATCACAATCAACTACATTACATGAAATTTCTTATTTGCTTTTAGGAGAGGGAAACATATCAGCATGGAAACCACTTTTCCCACTAGATGACATCTTGCATTCCTCTTGTAAAGAAGATGTGAAAACATTGTGTTCGATTACACAACTCTCTACAGAATCCACCTCTCCATCACAAGACCTGTCAATAACATCCTCCTTGCATCACCTAAAATGGGTACATCTTCAGGAACACCTACTGCCACATATTGTTCCCTGTTAAGCTCATCCAATGCACTCATCCCACTGATGTCACCTACACCTGTAAATGAAATGGATGTTTCTACATCCTCTATATGCACATTCCCATAATCTGTAGATGTATGCTCATCATCAATGGTTTCCATAGATAGTTGACTTGTAGTTGTAGGTGATGAAGACTGCGACAAGCTCAACTCCACGGTAAGCTCATCAGTACAAGACTCTGAATCTTGAAGGGCCATTTGAGTGCTCTTCAAAAATTCCATGGTGACCTCAAGCTCATGAGTGAGCTCATCAACCTCCTCCTCTTTCCCTTTTAGTGCATCATAATAGATCCCCTCAAGCATGAGAAGATGATCTATGTCTAATAGTAGATGTAGGTAATTATTTTTCATTAACCCCAACGCTTCTCTAAGTGCCTGAAACTCTACAAGGAAAAGTTCACTATCAAAGTGCTCTTGTGTCCTCAGAGTCCAACAACAGTTTTCCATCAATTGTTGAGCAACATCAAAGTGTCCTATGGTTGTAGCAATCATACCTTCGTTCACCTTCAATTGCCCTGCCAAATGATAAGACGCCTAAGACATCATTTCCACACAAAATTTTTGATTTGTAATCAACACTATGATACGATGTTAAATCACCATCATTAGCTGATTGAAAAACATCATGTGTTCCATCAACATTGGACACATCCTCATCAAATGTATTGTTGTTATGAACCTCATAGGATGGCTCAATTGGAATATTAGAGGCTATTGTTTTGACAACATCATAACACACTTCCTCTTCCAAAATAGATGCATGTACATCCAAGGCATCATCCTGGAACTCTGCCAAACTATCATCATGAAGTATGGCTTCCTCGTCACCTACCACTTCAGATTTGAACCCTTTTTCTTCCACCTATTTACTTGGGCATATGTGATTCAGCTTCCAAGGCCCCTTGCAAGTAGAGCAAAGTTTGGTTTCCTTAACTCATTTTTGCTTCCCTTCTAAATTTTCTCTCTAGAATCCTCATTCTCATTTGCCTTGGGTTCTAACGTTTTATTTTCAGCCTCTCCCTTGTGTTTGGTTTTAACAATGTCCAACAATACCCCTTGATGTCTAGGTCCCTCATAAGTTTGGAAAGTCCTACTAACAACTCGAATATTGACTTCTCTATAGTCATCTTTTACCCGGTTTCACTGATTTTTTTAAATGATACTCTGTTTGACAATAGTTTGAGAAGATGTATAACTAGGTTAACTTCACTGTTCTTTCAATGCATATGAAGATATGACATTCAAAGAATATCAAACTATACTTCAGAAAAAGGAACACTTCATATTGAGAATTTCAAAGAGCCCAAATCATTCATATAAAATTTTGATATATTTATAACAACTTAGAAAATATATCAACTTAGATAAATATATCTAACTTAGAGGAATAGTCTATAGCAGCCACCGGTCACGTTAAAAATTTTACCAAGTGCGTGCTACCCGATTCCTGCAGCCTAAAAAAAAAATGTATTGTTCTGATTTTAAGTGTTTATAGCACAAATATCCCCCTAAAGTTTATTGCCTCACTCTCTTTAGGAGCCACGTCTCCTATCCAAGGATCACACCCCTCTAATTAGTCGCGTCCCTGTTTAGATTGATATCAAGCATCGACTCAACACATAGTAACCATACAAGCAACACCCATTAATAGTGAAGAACCCCGATAGTAATCAAATAAGGATTTATTGGATATTCTTTGGCAGCTTCTAATGCCCACATCACCTTATTACCTTCAAATGTCCATGTTGGGTTTGTTTTGTCTCTTATGCCAAATCATTCCTTCCTTTACAAAGTGTGAATTCATCATGGTTGCATTAGTCTTTTTCCATGTCCATTACCAATTTGTCTTTTTGCTCATTTAATTCGCAATTTCTCTTTGTTTGTCTTTGGGAAATGAATGAAAACAATCTTAAATTTTTCTTTTCTATCTACAGCCTTGTCTTATCTAGAACTTCTAACCCAACTTGTCAAATTCGCTTAAATATGTGATGGCCTAAATGTTTGTCTTCATCTGTGTTTGGAATTTTCTGGTTGAAGAATGACTGTTACTCGTTGTGTGAAGACACAGAATGCCTGTGTGCCTCTATTCTATGGTCAGCATGGATTATACCAACAAATTAAGATATGGCGGCCAACTCAAGAGCCCACGATTTCCCTTTAATTCGATTAATTTGTATTCACAGCTTGAAAATACATTAATTCGATGTCGATGGTAATTTCTCAGTATTCGTTAATTCTCTAGTGCTCGTTCACCAAACCTTCATAGAGTTAAACAATGAATAGCACTAATAACAATCCAACCGCTTATGCTAATCTTAGTGTCACAATGGCTATAAAGTAATTAATATTTTCAGAATATGTAAGCAAATGTCGTTTATTTCTAGAATATATAAGAATATATCACTACTTCCTCCTTATGGAAAAACACGAGCTATATTATGTTGGGCCGATATTTTAATTTGTTGAAATTGCGATTGTCTTATTTGACTCCTTACACAACTCCACTCTGGCATTAACTAGTCCAAAATTTTGTCTTTTGCTGATGTGGTTGCCTTGGCGACTTCTATCTTCTGGCCTTTGAAAACTCCTATTGTTGCATATGAATTTGTTGATAGCACAAATTCACCTGATGCTTGAAAACTGAGGATATCCACGGTTTCCTTTTGACTTTGGTAGTGCAATATCTCTTCGCCAAGGTCCAAAACTCCAATACATGGCTAGCATATGATAAATCACAGGTTTTTTTTTCTACACTTGGCAGCTTATCTCCTCTTGTTTGAATAGGGTCCCCACTATTTCCAGATTTATATAACTGAAACTATAAGCCTGTAATAATATTATAATTTTGAGCACTAAAACTCTGCAAATAAAAATATTTTCTTAATATTTCATACAATACTCTCCAAAAGAATTCAAACTTTAGAAGTTTGAAATTTTCTTTTTGAAAACCAACACAGGATGGCAGGAAAATCACTCTGATACTACTGAAATATCCCACCCTGATTTGAGATATCTGCTAACTGATTTATGTTGTTTTTGTTTGTTTTGGTTTTGTAGTTTTTTGAACAAATTGCCAGATAATGCATAAAATTACAAAACAAAGAAATTTTGAAGCACAAATATATTATTATATCAGATTTATCAATGCCATGAAATTACATTGAAAGCATTCTTACCCAGATGACAACCTCTGATCTTGAAAGCTATGTAAAACCATGAAGAATGATGTCCAAGAAATTGATGAATCTCTATGGTAACCTCTGAAATAAGATTATCTCTCAGATGCCCTTGGGTGATCTTCCACACTTGTAGACATTGTTCTCTCTGAGATTTTTGTCCTTAGGAAAGCCTAATCTTCAAACTAGCAGCTCAAGCTCTTCTCCAAATTTCTCCAAACAAGAATAATAATCCAAAATCCCCCAAAATGTCCTTTAAAATTCCCTTTTATAATATCCAGTTTGCATTTGACTTCTTCTCATTTTATTTACTTTAATTTCATTTTTTTCCCTCCTTTTTGGTGTACAACTTTATAATATAAAGTATTCTTTAATAATCACTTATATCTCCCTTTAAATTGACACTTAAGTTTATATTATAAAGTACACATTAAAATCACTTATATCCTTTAAATATAAAGTCCCCTTTTAATATATTTTAATAATGCACTTTATTATTTGGCATTATTAATACTAAATGCATAGGACCAATATTACCAATATAGTTTTAGGATATAATTATGCCACAATGCTAGATATACACTCTGCCAACTGACCATACTAGTGAATTACTATAAATATTAAGTATGCATCAAAGTCTCCTGAATGGCCTCTAAAAGGCGCACCACAAAAAAATTGGGATGAAGAGTTGAAGAATACTTAAATAAGCACCAAAGGGTCTATTGTCAAACCAAAGATTACCCTCAAAAGGGTCCCCTATGTTGAATACCCAAGATACTGAGAAGGGGGGTGAATAAGTATCTTCTTAAACTTATTGAACAAATACCATCCAATTACACCAATGCATATAATAGTAAAGATAAACAAGAGCATTAACAAAACATGAAGGCACACAACACATGAACACCATGATTTTTTACGTGGAAAGCTCAAAATGGGAAAAACCACGGTGAAGGTTAGCTCACAATATAGTATAACCAGTTATAAGATATTACAAAAAGGTGGGTCACTATCAGGACTCATTGTCCAAAAGAGAGGCTAATTGCCTACAGAAAGATACAATGACAAAATGGCTTACAACCAAAAAATTAACTGATAAAGTACACCTAACAAGTGTTGATTCAGTTCCTTTGATGCTCAATAAACTGACTTAACACACTTCATCATCTTTTCACTTCTTCACATTCACAACTTCACATTATCAACTTCACATCAACAATTTCAAAACTATCCAACATATATATCTGATTCATCCACAAACATCAATTAGGTCAGCCTAATTAGATGCAACCCTTATTCATCAAAAAAACAATTGTTGACTTCAAGCATGTACAATTTTTTTCCAAAAACATTCCAAACATGTAGCACGATACATCATGTTGGCATGGACCTAAGCTAGGTCACTCGCATAACAAAATTAATTCACCATAACACCAACTATCCATTAGGTCGGCCAGAGATAGACCTAATAGCAAAATGAAACAACAAAGTAATGCCAACTATCCATACGAGCACCCGTGCACATGAGATTATGAACATACAACCTTCTAGCATCCAAAAACCATTTTCCAAAACCGCAAACAACAATAATCATCAACAGAGAATTGCAGACCAAAATCTTGGAGGATAATAACTGCAAACTGGTTTAGGTACCGGTCTAGAATATCGAATCAAGATAGAACTTAACCTTATTCAAGATTTTGGGATTAAATTAAATAAATAAATATTTATTTAATTAAATGGAGAAAAGGTTAAAGAATAATTAAATAATTAAAAATGATTATTTAATTATAGTTGAAAGTGTCATAGAAATTAATTAAATAATAATTTATTTAATTTTAGAAAGAAGATAAATTTAATTAGTGACGTTATTAAATAAATATTATTTATTTAATTAATCAAGAAAGGATAAAGGTAAGAATGAATTAATTAAATAATGAAAGTTATTTAATTAATAGAGGACAAATGACTTTAGAAAATAATTAAATAATTAACATTATTTAATTATGAAAATGAAGATAAGAATTATTAAGAAATTAAAGTCGCAGGCCTAGGACAATTTTTAGTGTCTACACTTTGCCCCTCTTTGACATAATGTCATTTCGGTGTTTGTGTCAAAGAATAATAAATAGCATGCCCCAGTGTGAAAGTAGGATGAGGAAGAATGATGATGAAGTAGTGGTATGCCCCCTTGAGAGGACAAGTAGGTTCAAAGAACACGAGTGTGCTATCAAAATCGATGAGAGGACTGGAAGATGAAGGAGAAGAGAATAGGGGAAAATAGATAAGGATGATGAAGATGCAAAAAAGAAGAAATGTTAGAGCATAAAATATGGATGTTAGTGTTAGCAATCTTCAATATTTTGTTGAAACATAATAGGCCTTGCATTAAATCATCATTAGGCATTAAATGATACGAATGGATAACAAACACCATGATATGAGATAGACTAGGGTCTACAAGGTCATCTACTTACTAAAATAGACAATCACAGACAAGAAATTTCCTAACTCATACTAAGGGCATAGTTGCCCTAGTCTTCTTGTCAAGACAAACTGCAGATAGCAAACAAATAAAAGATGAGTCATGAGACATCATTGCTCCTCTAAATCCTTCACAGAACATCCTCGAGGAAGCTAGTAACTTGACTCAAAGACAAAGCCGAAAGATAGTCGACAACCAACAGTCAAAGAAAAAGAGTCTCGATACATCCTTGCTTCTTTAAATCCTTCATGGGATATCCTTGAGAAAGCTAGTAACCAGACTCAAAGATAAAGCCAAATGAAAAGATAAGACAAAACAAGCCATAAGTTGGGTTGGAGGATAGAGGACCAATTTCTTGGTCATTGTCCCATTAGATATTATCATATTGCTAGACTTGTAGCATATGAATGCATCGGTTGTAGCTAACTAAGGTCTAGCTAGGATGAGTGGGTAGCCTGCAAGATTAGTCTTTGGTGTAAAACTATGAAATCAATAGGATATTCCCAAGAATCCAATGCAATAACTAAATCTTCAATGATTCCTTCATGCTTGATTGTTGACCTATCAGCCAATTGTAAAACAGTTTGTGTAGGTCTACGGTTGGCTAATTGAAGTAATTGCATGGTTTTTTTAGTCATAACATTGATTGTTTCCCCCAATTCTATCAAGGTATTTTTGATGAAGGTTTCATTAATCTTGGCGTCCACTACTGGACTACAAGGTATGTATACTTAGGGATGGTTATGTTTCCTAACATGATATCTGCAAGGTTTCTGAAGACATGGACTATCTGAGGATCCTTCCTTTTCCTTCCTGGTTTCTTAAGACATAGGTCCCTCATAGTTTTAGTATAAATAGGGATGTCTTTGATAGCTTGGATAAGTGGAATCTTGATGCTCACATCTTTTAATTGACCTAAAAATTATGTCTCAACCTGTGTGTGATGCTTGTGAATGGCTAACTATTCAGGAAAAGGTGGCTTTGGAATTGTGGTAGTTTGGTGTACATGATTTGACTCAGGTTCCAAAGGTGTTTTTTCTTGAAGCTTCAACTGCAAGTTCCTCATCATCCATCTCAATAATTTGAGGGGATGAAGGCTCGGCAAGTTGTTTTCCTGATCCAAGGTGTACACCACTCACCTCTACCCCATATGTGGGGTATTGTATAGATTCATTGGTATAAGACTATTGGAAAAGCTTATTCTTAGGGTTAGGTGCAAGTTGGGCAGGTATTTTTGGTGGCTTGGGTAGTTGGGATGTAGGATTTGATGAAGTCATGATGGCTTGTTTTTGGGGTTGAGGAGGAAGCATACATTGCTGATAGTTCATGTTTTTCTACTGCCACTGTTGACCTCTTGGCCATTGAGGCTCCCACTGGTTTTGTTGGGTTGTCCATTGAGGATTGTAATTGGAGCCCTAGAAAAAATATTGTGACCAAGGATTTGGCTATTGCGGGTTCCAATTTTGTTGGGATTGTGGCCATTGTTGAGGGTTTTTCCATTGATTTTGATTTTTCGGCCAAGGGTGAGAGTTCCAAGCAGAAAAGTTCTAATTTCCAATGGGAAAGGATGAATTAAAGCTAAGAGGGTCTTGTGGAATACCTTGTCTCTATTTCCATGGCCTCCTTTGAGCTATATAAAAGAGTTTCCCATCCTCTCCTTCACGTGGCTAAAAATTAGGTTTTTCAACTTTATCTTGTTGGATACTAGCCACCCTCTTGCATTTACAGTTTTCTTTCCTTTGCCTACATCTGGGACAGTATTTAGTGAGCATTGCTTCAGCTTCCCCTTTCTTCTTCTTTATGTGGAGAGTATACAACTGAGTTTCTAAGTGGTTGATAATGTCTTCCTTCATGTTGGACAATAGATTTCTCAATTCTATCTTTGAAACCCCTGTGGATGATTTTCCAATAGTGGGTATCCTATCTCCTCTTGGTCTTTTAGTGAAGGTCCTAGAATAATTTCTACAAACCTTACAAATTTCTTTAAATGGTATTTGAGAGATATCCCTCTTGTCCAATGAGGTTGAGGGCATCCATACAATCCTCTTTGACTCTCCTCAAAAATACTAACTTGAGGGATTCTTCAATCAACTTGTTTTGGGGATTTTTCTTCAAAGCAAACTTAAATCTCTCCACATAATCTTCTAGTGGCTCATCCTCCTTTTGTGACATTTTGAAGATTTCATCTCTCCTCTTATCAGGTTTCCTACAATAATCTTGGTACTTCTCCAAGAACAATGTCATCATGGTATCCCAATCAGGAACAACATCCTTACCTAATCCCATAAACCACCTTAGGGTTACATCTTATAGAGTGGTAGGGAAGAGTTTGAGACTATGAGAATTAGAAGTATAGTCATAAATTTTGCATAGGACATCAAATTCAAATAGAAATGTATTTGGATCCACAGTCATTAACCCATAGAAGACTAGTAAGGCCGAAGAAGGGATATTCTTCAACACAATAGCCCTTTCTTGGTTAGTGATTGGGAATTCAAAGGTGGCACATTCAGGATCGTCCACTACATCTCCCATGGTTCGATATGTTCCCTCTATTGGTGTGCTAGATGTTGATCATGGGGGAATTTCTTCTTCGGTATTACCCTCACTTTGAGTACTGGGTTCACCAATTTCTGCTATGGCTTCTTAGCATGTAGAGAGAAGGAATCTACCCAAAGAGTCTCTCTGCCTCCACATACATGAAATGTGGCTTTTATATAGTAGTGGTCATGCATAATGTTAGTGTATCTTTCTGGTACTGTAAATAAAAGAGTAAATCTAATAGTTCTAATGTTGAAAACAAAATGTAAACTATGAAAGCTTAGAAAATAATTCTATGAAGATAGCACCATCCCCAACAATAGCGCCAAAAATGTAGAGTCTAAACTAATGTATTGTAAACTTGGTAGAACCTACACAATTCAAAGGTTTATCTGACTGAACAGTCCACTCAATATTGCAAAGACTACATTAAAATTTCAACCCAAGGTTTGTAAACTTGTGATGGTGTTGCACTGTATATTCCTTCAAAGACCTACAACTACCTAAGTTATCCTATTCAAGTTATTATACTTTCTAAAATTTACAGCTTTCTATAATAGTGAAAGATATAAAGCAGAACTAATGGCTACGAGTACCTACTACTTAATCTATAACTGAACTATTGCTAATAAAGGATTACTACATCAACTCAAGACTGATCAAAACTAACTTAACTAATTCTAATCTCTGGAGTACTACTGGTTAACCAAATACAAGAATGATCATGAACAATCATCATCAATAATCAAAGTATCAGATTCTAATTTAAGTTGTATGTAATTCATGAGGTAATGATAAATAGAAAGCAAATACTATATAGAAATAAACAACTATAAATTAAGTGAAGAACAGTTACCTTGAGTGGCCTACTCAAGTATTGGTTGTTCTCACTTAACTAAAACCAAATCAAACTATCATATTCTACACATCCATGTGAAATCAAATTTCATTCATTACATATCATGAACGATTACATAAGATCTTCATAGATTGTATTCAATGAAAATCATTATGAATATCCATCATGTCTTGAAATTGAAAATAAACGATAATGAAAGACTAAAAAACCAACTAACTAATCTAAGGACTCAACCCACGACTATATACAAGTATGGGGGAATCTTATTCTAAGCAACAATTAACTACAATCATTAAATTCCACTCCTAAATATCAGAGTATATAGTTACTTGATTGAATTTTTCAAACTACAACTAAAAAGAAAGAAGAATCCTAATAGAACTAAAACTTGTGAAACAAATTTGCATGTAAAACACACAAACAGTTATGCAGAATCCTTCTAACAAAAGGGTTCTTCTCCAGCGCTTATTAATGTCATAATGATGCGCGTTCAACTCCATCAAGTGTCTTCATTCAATAATTATTGCATTCAATTCGGTCTAGTACTTCCCCTATTTTCCTATCCCATTCTTCCTTTGGTTGTGGGCTACAGCTTTAGTTGCTACGGGTTACAGTTTCTCCTTAGCTGCAAAAAGGTTAATCCACAAAATATGTGCACAAGACTAACTACCATAATTAAACATAGAATTCCATTCACATTTCATACATGCTCACATATAAACCATGCAATACTATTATGTCATAACCATATTTCCATTACTGTGATTTAGGTTCAAGACTATATGATAAGTATGAAAAGATAGTATAATATAGGAGTATTGTCTGAAAAGTATATCTAAAAGTGTTTGAAAGTATGTATGAAAGTAACATAAAATAAGTTAATAAATGGACCCATTAGTATGACCACTCAAGTTCATATTTGGGTAAACTCTTTTGATGATTCAATCATAGGTTGATAGATTGATTTGAGCTCAAGGATGAAGAAGAACATTTTAAGAATTTATCTATTTTAAGGAAAACACATTCAATTGATGAGTATGTGGAGAAATTTCAAAAGATAGTTGCTATGGTGCTCGAAATATCTAAAATGAGGATCATATACCTCTTCCTTGAGGGTCTTGAAGAACCCATTAGGGGTTTAGTCAAGGATTTCTCACCTACCTCTTTGTAGGAAGCAATCAAGAGGAGCTTGCAACTGGAGGCATCTATGCCCAAGAAAGTAGTATCCCATCATTCTAAGCCACCAATTCCATGGAAACCAATGGGAAACTTCCAAAAAAAGGTTTCTCCAACTCCTCCACCCAACAATGTGTCACTCACTCTTGGTAAGAAGGCGGATGAGGTAACAAAATTTAAACCTAAAAGGAAGAAACTTTGTTTTACTTGTAGAGAACCATGGATTATGGGGCATAAATGTTTGGGAAAATGGCAAGTGCATTTTATTGAAGTTGTTTCAGATTCAGATACTGATGATAATGAAGGTTTCCATGACACCAAAGAAGAAGCAAAGTCAGAGGATGAAAGGGAAAATAGTAAGGGATTCACCTTTCCAACCCTATTTGGAGCACCTAGATACCACCCTTTCAGAGTATGAGGGGTTACTTATGGGCAGAGGACAATAGTTTTCATTGATAGTGGTGCAACCCATAACCTTATTGATGAGGGATATGTGTCCAAGACAAGATTGAAGATAGAAAACTTTAAGGGTTTCAGTGTCACAATGTTGATGGTTTCACTATCCCCTATACATATTTAGTTCGATAACTCAAAATAACTTTGGGAGACTATGATGTGTGTGATGATTTCTATATGGTTTGAATAGGAGAGACTGATGTTGTTATGAATGTTCAATGGTTTCATTATATTGGATGATACTACACAAATCATCAAACCATGGAACTTTCAAGTTCTAGGAAAAAAGGAAAGAGATATTGTTAAAGGGCCTATCGAATGGAGCTCCCAAAGTGGTTTCAGCCAAGAGGATAGAGAGGAATTTTCAAAGGGGCCAAGTAGCTTGGGGAAAAAAAATCTTGATCCATACTACAAGCTCTTCCAAGAAGCAAGGTAAAATCCTTTTTGAAATTCGGTCACTTAATAAGCGTAGTTTGATTTTCAATGATTTACCTCTTGGGTTACCACCCGATAGGGGATTTGAGCATGTCATTAAGTTAGAATAGGGTGTAAAACATATTATCACCACTCCCTATTGTCATCCAAAGGGTTATAAAGAGGAAATAGAAAAAACCATCTAGGAACTTCTTGACATGGGTTTCATAAGGCCTAGCTCTAGTACATTTGCATCTTCTGGAGTCTTGGTTAAAAAGGATGGCACTATGAGAATGTGCATAGATTACATAGCCCTAAACAAGAAAACCATAAAGAATAGATACCCCATCCCAAGGATAGATGAACTTATTGATGAGTTGCATGGAGCATTTTACTTTTCAAAGATTGATCGCAGGTCAGGGTACCACCAAATCCGCATGAGAAAAGAGGATGTAGACAAGACTCTTTTTCGATGCCACTATGGACATTTTGAGTTTCTCGTCATTCCATTTTGTCTCAAAAATGCACCAGAAACCTTCCAATATTGCATGAATAAGGTTTTTAGTAGGAAGCTTGGGAAAAAAAATTAATGTTCTTTGATGATATTCTAATTTATAAAAGACTTGGAAAGAGCATTTGGAACATTTGGATAGAGTTTTGGGTATTTTGGAGTAGCAATATTTCTATGCTAAGTTATCAAAATGTGAATTTGGGATGACTAAAATTTTGTATTTGGTACATGTCATAAGCTGATAGGGTGTGCAGGTTGACCAACAGAAGATTCGGGCTATCATAGATTGGCCTCCACCTACCAATCTCACTCAGTTAAGAGGGTCCTTTGGATTATGCAACTATTCTAGAATATTTTTCAAAGGTTTCTATCAACTTGTTGTTCCTTGACTTATTTGATGAAGAAAGGAGCTTTTGTTTGGACCCAAGAAGCTCAAGGTAATTTTAAAAAAGGTAAAAAAGAGAATGAGTTCATGCCCAGTACTTGCAATTCCTGATTTTTCACTTTCATTTTTTGTTGAGTGTGATGCATCTGGGGAAGGTATTGGGGTTTTTTTAACTTAGAGGGGAAATCCAATAGCCTCTGAGAGTAGGAAACTTCACCAATTAGAAAAGTGCTACTCTATTATGATAAATAAATGTTGGCAATCATGCATGCACTAGATAAGTTCAGGCAATATCGTATTTGTGGGAATTTTTTGGTTGTTTGATCATAATAGCCTAAAGTAATTTTTTAATCAAAAGGAAATAAATGACCAACAATAGAAGTGGGTGAGTAAATTGCAAGCTTATGATTTTGAGATAGAATATGTTAAGGGGAAACCATCTTTATGGTCTATCTCTGCTACTGTTGTTGATTGAAAAATTTCCATAATCTCAAAGTATGCTAAAGATTCTTTTGCTTCTAATATTTTGGATGAGAAAGTGGTAAATGACAAGTACTCCATTGTTGATGAGCTGATCTACTACAAGAACAGGATATATTTGGTCCCGAGATCCAAAATCAAGGAGAAGGTACTAAGAAATTTTCATGCCACTCCCATGGTTGGTCATCTAGGGTATTATAGGTCCTATAAAAAAATATGGGAGAGGTTTTCTTGGAAAGAAATGAAGGAGGATATTCTCAGGCACATCAGAGAATGCATAAATTTCCAATAGAACAAAGGAGAACAAACATTCTTAGTAGGACTTCTTCAACGACTCCCATTTCCTGAGCACAAGTGGGAGAGCATATCCATGGACTTCATTACAGTTTTGCCCAAATTTCAAGGTAAATATTGCATATTTGTTGTGGTTGATAGATTGAAAAAATATGCACATTTATTTCCTCACATCTAAGTTTAAAGCATTTCGAGTAGCAGAGCTATTCTTCAAAGAGATTTTCATATTGCATGGCTTGCCAAGGAATATTGTAAGTGATAGGGATAGTATATTTATTATCTCTTTTTGGAGGGAATTGTTTCATTTGGCAGGGACAAAGATCACCCCCAGCAAAAGCTACCACCCCAAACAGATGCCTGCAAACATAAATCGTCAACAAGTGGATAGAGGGATACTTGAGGAACTACATCTCTGATAAATAGGGAGCTTGGGTCAAATGGTTGCATCTAGGGGAATATTGTTACAACACATATTATCACATGTCCATAGGGATGACACCTTTTCAGACTCTATATGTCTATGATGCACTTTATTTTGTTGATTTTTTATTTTCAGATAGTAGAGTTCCCACAACATGTGGCTTTGTCCAATAAATTCAAGAGATTTTAAGGTCACCTAAGAACAATTTATAGTATGCTCAAAATCAAAAAAAGTTGTATGTGGATCAAAAGAGGACAAAGAGGGTTTTTAAGGTTGGTTACTTGATCTTTGTAAGGTTAAATCCATATAAGTAAATTACTTTTGAAGAAAAGTGGAGTAGAAAAGCTCAAGCCCAAGTTATATGGACCCTACAAGATTACCAAGATATTTGGGGAGGTGTCCTATGAGTTGGAGTTTCCACCAAGCTGCAAAATACATAAATTTTTTCATGTCTTATGTCTCAAGAAGGTGGTGGGACAGCAAGTTGTGAATTTTCCTGAATTACCACCATTGGATGATAAAGGTAAGTTGATTCTAGTACTTAAGAAGGTTTTGGAAACAAGAGAGAAGCTAAGGAACAAAAGCATTACTAAGCACCTAATTAAGTGGAAGGACTTTCCAATTGAAGATGCAACATGGGAAGGATCAAAATTTCTCAACCATCCAAATCTTCATTTCTTGATGACAAGAAATCTTTGGGAGGGAGGACTTGTAATGTCCCTTTCTAAAATAGCCTTTCCAAATTACCCAAAATTGGAAATCAAGTTTCAAAAATTAAATAGGAAAGTGAATATTTGAATTTTAAGTAAATTGAGATATTCTAGGAAATTAATAAATAAATTTTCAAAATTATATTGGTGGTTCCAAGTTGGGCATAGCATTTGGAGGGAACATAATTTAGGCATATTCCAAGTTTGAATTGATGAAGGTGCATATTGGACACTTGGAAATTGGGTCAAGAGATTTGCATGCAGAAGTTATTTCCAATGCATGCAAGATTCTCCTTGTGGGGCGTGGATTTTGGCTGCCCAAGATGTTTCTAGAAATAGGCATTTCATATAAAAGTTGTTTCTTTGCAGTATTCATTCATTCTATGCATGTTTTCTCTCACAGGTTGTGACAATTCTTCTAAGGCTAAGAAACCAAGGAAGGATAATCTCCAAGGCTGATAAAACAAGGAGATTGAGGCTCAAAGACAATGTATCTGAGGGTCTCCAAGAGAAATTTCATCCAAAAAATTTGAGTGTGCCATAAAGATTAAGTTAGAACTTTGTTTTCCAATTCCATGCAGGGGTTTGCTAGTGTAGAAGTGTGTTGTGGTTTCAAATTTGGGTTTGGCTATATGTAGCAGAAAATATCATTATATGTAATGTTCTCCATCATATATTTTGCTTTCTATCTCAGTATATTTCAGTTTGGTGTGTGGTGAGAGTTTTGTATAAGTTTAGTGTTGTTTTGGTTTACAATTTTAGGCTTTTCCATTGGAATTTGTTGCAGTTGTAGCTTGTTGTTATATGTTGTTTGTGATAGAAATATGATGTAATTTCCATGATATTATCAATAATATAATAGAAATTTTCACACTTTCTTGATTCATATTTGAATAATTTGGTTAAGTTCAATTTATACCCGATTTGTTCTTTGTTGGAAATTTGTATCACAAGTTCAAATATATTTTGTTGGGGATATCACAAAAGTCAAATGAGCCCAATTCATCACCAGAACATGCATTAGGGAGATAATAATGATGAGACACGTAATCAATCTTTTTGTAATGAAGGTGTAAATTATGAAGAATAGGAGAGGGATCTGTAGATATGGAATCAATTTTGTGGAAATAGTATAGCATATGTTTACCAAATTTAATCACAAATGATTTGTCATCATAGATAAATGTTACAAATTAAAGCAAATTAGAAGTAACTACCTCCATCTCATGAACCCATGGCCTACCAAGGAGAGTATACAAAAGACTCCCTACCATGAAATATATCATAGTTGGTAGAGTAATAAGGAAAAATTCAATAGGAAAATTAAGAGCGCCTAATTTGATGGCCAACATTATCAAAAACCCTTATTGAAACATATGAATGAGTGAGAAAAAGTGTTGACACAAATCCTTTTAAAGTGAAATAAAATAAGGTATATGGAAATGCTTCCTAAACTAATTATAGAGAAGACGAATGTCCAAAGCTTATATCTTTACAATTACAAAAAGGAGAAACACATATAAAACTTAAACAAAATTGTACCACAACACAATTGTATGTGAAGATAAACCCCACGCTCTAAAGCATCCCAATGTATTATTCAATAATATAAACATAGTTATGATACATTTACAAATAAATCCTTTACAGAAGTATCACCAACTACAAATTTGAAATAATTCTTATAGCATTATAATATTTACAAACTCACTATCAAAACATTCATCTCAAACACCTAATAAATAGAAGTAACATGAAACCATCAAATGGTAATTCCAAAACCATGAGAAAGAACCACCCAAAAATGTGGCACTTAAACACCTAGTTAGAAAACCAACACCCAAATTCTAAAAAGAGTTCATGAGAGAAGAAAACATATTCCTTCCACTTATCATAAGCGCGTCATAATCCACTCACCAACTCAAGCATTCCATTTTGGATTCATTATCTCCATTCAAATATATCTTATGATGTGTCGTAACATGCATCAAAGTTGGTCAACTAGTGTAACTCCCTCTTACATCTATTTCATGTCATGTATGTTTTTACATTTCTAATGTAGGAGGTTGTACTTTCAAATGCCATAACTTTTGACATGGAAGGCTATTAGGGCCCATTTTATTAAATTATAGAGCTCAAAAATATCTACACAACAGACATCACTAGAAGTGATGATGAACAACCCAATTTTTTTATTTTTCCCAAAAATGTAAATATAAACCAAAAATTATTGTGTTATGTTTCATAGTATAGAAACTACATTCTTTATAGACATAACATTAGGAGAAAAGTTGAAACACCTTTCATAACATTATCTCACCTTTTGAACACCTTGTAAGAGAAAAGGGAGTATTAACACTTATAAACTAATTTCTAGGGATTGAGAGGCACATAGACTCAAAACACCACCTAAAGTTTTTTGAGCTCGTTAGCTTTATCAATGAATCTATATACCATTCTACAAAGTGTCAAATTTCTCTAGCATCACCCTCCCTCTACCATGTCATGAAAAAATAGTACTAGACATCACTATTCTTCATCCTCACATGAAAGTTAAAGTTATTTTACAAACATATGGCACTCTAACTATCACATCAAATTGTAATAGCTTTTGGACCCAACCCCACACCTAAGTACAATTGTTTAAGGCACATAGATTCTTTACAAGCATGAGTAGTTGTCATAAACTATGTTTTTGTAGTGGAAAAAACAACCACATCATGTCACTAATCCAAATGATAGCATACTAAACAATGAAAACATGTCCACTAATGGATCTATAGTTGTCAATATCCCTAGCCCAATTTGAATCCACAATCTACGAATAGTTACCAATTTTTGGTCCCTCATAGAATTACCATGATAACAAATGGAGTACTCAAAGGTGCCCCAAAAATATTTGAAGACCATATTCACTATATCCTAATGTACTCATTTAGAATTAGCCATTAAATAGGTAAGAACTCACATTTCTTGGGTTATGTCTACTCTTGTGTAGATCATAACATACATTAAGCTCCCAATAACATTACCATAAGGTACTCTGCTCATATCATCCATTTCATTAGGAGAAGTTGGGCATTGCTCAACTAATAACTTCATCCCCATTGAAATAGGAACATGCAAAGGTTTGCAAGTTTATATGTAAATCTCTCCAACATTGAGTATACATATTTTGGCTAAAACAAAGCTTTCCATTAGCTCAGTATCTTATGATCTCCAAGCTTAGGATGAACTTGGCTACCGCAAAGCCATTCATTTCAAATTGTGTTGGAAGTTGAGGCTTCAATTCACAAATCATAATATTCTCATTACTTAAAAGCATATCATTAACATATAATGCAATAATAAGGAAATGATCATCATCCATCTTATAGTAATGCACTAATCCAATTTGCACCTCAAAAATGGCAATCCCAACACAAATGTATTATAATTTTGCTACCACATCCTAGAAGATTATTTGAGATCATACAAATATTTTTCAACTTACAAACCAAATTTTATTTATATTTTTCATTGTAGTGCTCTAGTTGTGACAAATATCTTCTTCCATAACACCATGAAGAAAATTTGTCTTCATATCCATCTACTCAACCTCAAAAACAAATGGTGTTGCAATAGATAATAGAAACCAAATGGATGTCAACTTAGAATTTGGGGAGAAAATCTTGTTGGTGTAGGTTTTTATTTCATAGTGGGTTAATTTATTTTTCCTTAGTCCTAGGTTTTCTTACACTTTTATTAAGCTTGCTTAGGATAATAAAGTGAGTTTATTATTTAATAACTAGGAGATAACTAATGTAGTATCCTCTTCTGTAAAGGGTGGAACACTTTCCACTTTTGGTGGCATCCTCCACTTTTTGTGGTTGATTCCTATTGGTTGGATTTTCCACCTACATCCTCCCCTTAGTTCTATATAAACTCACTACCAAGCTTATATTTGGATATATTCTTGCATAATTTTGTATACTCTTGCATCTTGGAAGCTCTTAATGTAATTATGTCATATAGACATTACTCGCCATAATTAATTTCCTAAACCTAGCAGTTCCCTCAACCTAGGAATATTTTCTCACAATTAGTCTTTCCTTGTACTTCTCAATATTGTCATCTAACTAATTTTCTTTTGAATACCCATTTCCATCCAATGGGTTTACATCAATCAAGCAAAGGTATAAGTCCCATGTGTCATGGTTCTTCAACACAACAATCTCTTCATTCATGGCCACTTTCCAGGACTCTACATCCTTCATACAAATAAACTCTTGTATGGTCTTAGGCTAATCAATGTTAATAATCAAAGAAAAAATACATCTCCAACCAAAAGGAGTACCTATTTGGTTGTTTTTGTCGAGTGGATCTCCTCAATGAATGAGGTGGGGGCTATATTTTTTCTTTGGAACTTTCTAAACTATCTAAGCTTTCATCCTCATCAAATCCTTCATGGGCCTCTCCTTTAACTTTATCTTTGGGGTAAATTGAACCACATCTTTCTTTTCATCCTTTTATAGCTACAATGTAGTAAAAGAGGGTTTAACTTATCTAGAGATAACGCTTTTTCTATACAAATCTCTCGACTGCAAGATCCCAAAACTAGTACTCTTTCACACCAACACCATACTGATGAAAATATATTTTACATCATGTTTTCTAAAACTTTGACCTCTTTTCCCTTAACACATGAGAATATGTCTTGGAACTAAAAACTCTAAGATGTCTCAATGAAGGTTTTTTTCCTAACTACACCTCCATAAGTACCTTATCAACAAGAGCTAACGTAGGGGACTTTTTTACTATGTAATGTCCCCTCTCAATATATACTGGTAATGTGATATTTTAATTTTACACTAATAGTTTAAGTTAAATTTATTATATAACTTAGTGTTAATGAAAATATCACTAAAAGGGAGTTATAAAGGGGTTTTATTTAAAAGAGTAAAATTAATCTTTTTAGGGTGTGAATTACCTTTTTTCTTTTAAAAGATTAATTTTTAAAAGGAATTCAAGAAAATGAGTTGGGGGTTACATTTGGAAGGATGGAAAAAGCAATTAAAGTTCTTTTGCTCGAGAAAAGGGAAATTTTATTAAGACTTGTTGCAATGTTGGATCATGTAACTGGGACGATAACTTCCATGAAGAATAGAAAATCTTCAAGGGCCTGAAGATGCCTGGTAAATGATTTTTTAAGAAATTCAATTTCTTCATTACTAGTCGTGACATGTTCAAGAAACGTTAGAATTCTACTCAATTGATTGATGCTTGCATAAGTAGATGTTCTGCGGAGCCCTGACTGGCCCAAGAGAGATGAAGCAGCAACCGATCATGCTATATTGTACACTTGACATGTATCCTCACCGAGGTTTGAGGCCAAGCCGAGCCCCAAACAGGGGGTTCGGGGGCGGCAGCCCCCAAGAAAAAAATTCCTATTTTTTTTGCGTCATCACCATAAAAGGAAAAAAACCGACTTTGTAAAACCCTAATTCTTGAAGCTTCTAAAAAGCTTGTTATAAGTGGTTTGGATGGGGGTTGCAGTAGGACACTATTAGCGAGATTGTAATATGTTTTACACTAGATAATAAAATCATTGGATGGTTGTGGTTTTGTGGATGTAGCCCAAATTGGGTGAACCACGTTAAATTCTCTATGTTGTCTTGTTTCTGCTATAATTTTCTGTGTGTTTTATTTCTCTGTTTTATTGATCAAATCTACATTTAATTGTTAGATATTTGCTTTCTAACCCTAACAGTACATACAGTTATGGGTAGCATCTCATTTCATTATCCAAGATGAGTAATCAATTTCAAATATTTAAACAAGAAATTTGAAGCTTATTTTAATTTATTTCTAAAGTTGTACTCTTTAGTCGGATCATACCAATTTCATGTGTTGTACCTCCATATTTTGCTTGTAATTGTTGAAAGAAGCATTGGGTGGTTTTGGGTATTGATTCATTTTTTTACCATTGGTTGAGAGATTATATTAGAACTTTGAAACTATTGTTGTCCCTAAATAAATTCCTAGAGAGGTCATACACTAAGTTGGGTCGTACCATCATTAAATGTTGGTTGAAGGTAAAGGAGACATTGTTGGTTGAGAGTATTAATGCAACATTCAACTATTGATTAGACAATCATTTTAACCTATTGAAACTAAGAGGTGAGGTTGAATTCAAATTAATTTGAGGGGTCAAAAATTTTACATAGGGGCAGATATAAAATAGAAGGCTAAAATGTTGATAGCTTAGTTGAGAACTAGCTCACATCGTTTGAGATGTGAAACAGGAAGATGGAAAATACCCAAAGAGGGGTGGTCAGATAGAATTTGTTGTTTCTGCTCGTCAAGTTTAGTGAAGACAGAGTGGCACTACGTTATGGAGTGCAAAGCATATGAGGACATCTGGTATTGTTACTCAGATTTGTTAAAAGTCAAATCGTTAGTGGCTTTGTTTGAAGAGGAAAAGATTGATAAAACAGCAAGTTACCTGACCAAAATTCACAGCAGAAGAAACAAAATCAACAAAGAGATTGAAAACAACAGTAGGTAGTTTGGTGCAATGGTTTTGTTGTGTTGGCAAAGGCGGTTCTTCGGTTTTATCTCTTGGGTCCCATAGACTGGCTGGTCTTGTGGACGTAATTAAAATCATTCATTCATTCATTCATACGCTTTAGCCAGTCTATACCATGTGCAGAGTCGTACTTTATTGTTTGGATGGAAAATCTTGTTAGGAGCCTCTAAAGGTTATGGGTATTGTTTAAAAATTATTTCCTAGGTTGGGCAACCAATATTTGACTTAGAAACAAGTCATTTCCATGCTTATTGATTTCTGGAGTGCGGTTATACCTTGGACTGTATCTATACGGAGGAGACATTGGAAATTATAATTATTTTGCAATTGTTCGTACAATGGTTATTCGCTATGAGGGGTTGTGACTTGGTTTAAAGCAAAGTTTCTAGTATGAAATATGATTCACTATGAACCATAGGAATTTATCTTTAGAGTAGTTTTTTTATTTGGTGGTTGTCATACAGGTAGAATTTGGATTTTAATGACTAACAATTTCCAAGTTAAACAAATTCATATTGAATTTCTAAAGCAACATTTATTATATCTGTTAAGGTTATAGTATCATCTATAGCTTAGTCTATGTCAATTTAGAAGTTAAATTTGGAGTGGACTATTATAGTTGTAACTTCTAAAATATCTAAAAAAATAGACATACATTTGTCGAAAAGTTATATCTGTGCAATTGAAGAAAGAAAAAATTGGGTTTGAATTTGGGGTAGATCACTTCAATGGTATCAGAACATAGAATTTATTGTCAGCCTATGTTAGACCATTTATTCAATCTCAACCTTCTACTAGTGAAAGAGAACAAAGGTATTTTAACAAGGAAATAAGAAAATCTCAGTGGCAACCTCCTCGAGTTCCAAAGGGAGATACTATATCAAGCATCCTTGGTCTACATCAAGACTTACCTACAAGTAGTGGTACAGGTGACACTGATATATTTTCAGGAGTTGAAAGGGTTGAGGTAAACATGGGTGATAGATAGCATAGAGACCATGGGGAACCAAGTACCAGGGAAGTGTTCAATGATCTTGCTAGAGGGCAGGGAGATTTCCAATAGAGTCTAGCTCAAATAGTAGCAATAATGAACCAACATTTGATGGGGAATAACAATAAAAATCTAAATAACAATGGTGGGAACAATGGCAATGGAAGGAATGAGGGAAATGATGATGGATTAGTCAATAATAGGGTTGTTAATTAGCGTATCGTGACTAGGAAAACCAATAATAGACCCCTAATACCTAATTTTCCTCTAATAAATAACCCTCAAATGGAAGTTGAGCCAACACAACATGAATTGTAAGATCATATTTTACAAGATTGGAGGAATTTGAGGTTAGAGTTTCAAGCTGAAATATATTTTTTGTGATTACATGGATGTTAGGGTGAGATATAGACCTCATAGGAGTGGTAGAGTTGATAACCATGACTTGCAAAGGAAAATTTGTAAATTATCCATTCTTTATTTTGATGGTTTGGGAAATACTACAGCTAGGGCTTCGGTACAACAACTTGATACGTATTTTTAGCTTAACCCTATGTGAGAAGATGAAGCTATTAAGTATGTTGCTATACATTTGGATGGTAATGCTCATTAGTGGCAGCATCATGGAATGATCACCTTAAGACATGATCAGATTGAGTCATATGTTGAGTTTACTAGGAGATTAATCAATAGATTTGATAAGAAAGGCCAAGAGTTACATTTTAAGGAGTTTGTGCAGCTGAAACAATGGGTTTCGATTGACACATACATTGCAAATTTCCAAAAGTTAGCAGTGTTAGTAATTGACATTTTAGAGATGAGGTTGATTGTTTTATTTATGGATGGCTTAGCAAATCCATTAAGAGGTTGGATTACCACCTACATTACAAGATGCAATTAAGAAGGCAAGAGATATGGAGTTCTCTACTTCAAAGAGTAAACTTCAGTCCAAGGGGTTCCTACTTAGGAGGGACAGACAAAAAAACATTTTCAAAGTGTTTCCAATCAGTCTAATAATATTCCACCAAGATTGGATAATGATCAACTCAATGATCTTAGGAGGAGGAAACTGTGCTTCCAATATAGAGATCCATTGGACCCAACACATAAAAGTGTTATTAAGGAAAAATCAAAACAAATTGAGTACTGTTCAGTTGATGAATCAGCTTCAAGAAATTCAGACTAGCAAGTTGATTTGAAGGAAAGTGATAGTGAAAGTTCATCTCATGGGTTTAAAAAAGAGCAAGGCAGTAATGGTGTAATGGCCCAACTATCTAGCTTACAAAATATTGGCTCTTTTAGAGTTAGAGGGGCATTATGTAGGAAGCGTATAGTGACTCCTATTGACACAGGTGCTACTCATAACTTTATTGATGAGGGTGTGGTAGCTAGAAGGGGTATCAAAACTGAAGATTGTGAAGGCTTCAAAGTGATGGTAGCTGATGGTTTCACTCTCACTTGCACCAGGAAAATTTCTAACTTGGGTATTCAATTGGGTGAGTTTGATCTTAGAGATGACTTCTATGTGGTGAGCATAGGAGATACAGATATGGTCCTTGGTATTCAGTGGCTTCATTCCATTGGGGAGTTCTACATGAATCTACAAACCATGAAAATGAAGTTTGATGCAGGAGGCAAAAAGATCACACTCAGAGGTATATCAAATGGTGGGCCACGTAGAGTCTCTTTCAAGAAGATGGAGCGGCTCATTAGATAGGACTAGGTAGAGTGGGCAATAGAATGCATTATCATAGCTACAGTTACAAAATAGCCAAAGAGAGTTAATCATCATGATGTAAAGGTCTTGATGTCTAAGCACAATGTAGTTTTTGGGAGCATACCTCCTAATAGGGGCTATGCACTAGATGACAAGTATACGGTGTATAATAAGTTGATTGTGTATAAGGGCAGAATTTATGTAATACCCAATTCAGGGCTTAAGACAAAAATTATGAGAGCTTTTCATGATGTTTCTATGGCTAGTCACCCAGGGTTCTATAAAACATATAAGCAGATCCGAGAGATTTACTTGGAAAGGACTTAAAAATGAAGTCTTTAAGTATGTCAGAGAGTGTCCTATATGTCAACAAAACAAGGATGAGCACACCTATCCAATTGGATTGTTACAGCCCCTACCCATTCCTAACAAAAATGGGTATGTATTTCCATGGATTTTATCACAGGGCTACTGAAGGTTCAGGATAAGGATTGTGTGTATGTGGTTGTTGATAGACTAACAAAATTTGCCCATTTCCATGTTATTTCAGCAACATATACAACAATAAAGGTAGTTGATTTGTTTTTTAGAGAAATTTTCAAACTTCATAGGATGTCTAGGAGCACTGTTAATGACAGGGACAGCAAGTTCCTGAGTCTATTTTGGCAAGAACTCTTCAAATTGAGTGGGACTAAACACACTCCTAGTACCAGTTATCACCCACAAATAGATTGGCAACCGGAAAGTGAATAAATGGACGGAAGAGTACCCCAAGAATTATATTTCCAGGCAGCAGAAGGCATGGGTGAGATGGTTATACCTAGGGGAGCATTGTTACAATTCTACTTACCACATATCAATCAGGATGTCACCATTCATGGTGCTTTATGGTTACGAAGCTCCAAACTTCATTGATTTACTTTTTGGGGACCGCAGAGTACCAAAGGACAAAGATTTGTTAAAGGAAAGTCATCATATAATGAAGAAAAAAAGATGCCACTTTTAGTTTCCATCCTTCCAAATGTAACCCCCATCATTGGCAACGTAAAAACATATAGAACATAAAAAATTATAAAGCCTGAAAAGATCTATATATAATTTTAAATTGTAGAGCTTGAAAAGATCTATGCAACAAATATCTAGAAACATAATAGACAAACAACCCAAAATATTTTGCACAAAAATAAAGTTATAGCTTAGAAATTGAATTTTTATGTTCATAGTCCAAAAAGTGTATGCTACACATTAGGACCAAGATTGAAACATTCAACCTTTAATAACATAAGGAAACCCATGCTACAAACATTAACACTGTAACCATTATTGACAAGTGTTCATTTAATAACAATAGGATTTATGCCAACAATGACAAGAGGCTCATTATATTGCTAAACTTTGAGAAAATAAAGTTCAAGTTGAAGAAAAATAATAATGATTGCAGTATTATAAATACAATCCAATAAAGCAACTACATCATTAAGCATTGTGGAATATGAAATGGGAATTTTCTATGAGGCTTGTTGAAGCATGTCATTATAAAAAGGGGAGGCTTAATTAAATCCCAAAAAATATTTTGGTCTATGTAGCTTGTAATTGTTCAATAAGATTGTATTCATTTATGATTGTGAGAGAAAGATGAGGTACTAGTGGTAGAATAGGATCTAATGGATGTAGGTAATAGGAATATAGACAAGGTTAACCTATTTGTTTCTTCATGTTATATCTATGTGCCAACAGATGAAAGTTAGTAGACACAAGCATATTACATGACAAAATGAGCTACACAAGCATAGAAATTAGATCAAGGTTAATCTAGAATACCCTAAATAATGATTATAGGACGAGAAAGTGGAGGTGAATCAAGCACTCCACACACAATGTTTATTGGTGTATGAACTACATTTGCAAAACTAGAAACGAACAGTGTTAACATCATTAAAAAAAGGAAAAATGAGAAGATGTAGTACTACAAGTAATTTTTATAGTATTTTACCATTGAAAAGTAGTGAGTGAAATATTCTAAGCCTTTATCTAACATATCGAAGTCAACCTTAGAGAAAGGGCTATCGAAAGCATTGAATGTTTGAGTGAAAAATCCAACATTTTCAAAAAAAATGTGAATGTTGCAAGTTCACCAAAATGTACATGCGGCTTAAGTTTTTAAGGTTCGAGTATTTCAAACTATGAGTTGGGTTATGAAATTAGAAATTATAAGAAATGGGCATATACTAAAACAAAAAGTAAAATTTAAAAGCAGAAATAGCAAGAAACAAGGAGTCCCTTGACCAAGCAAAGAGCTAATTATCTAGGACATTAGCACAATGCATTGTCAACCTTTTTCGTGCTATTGTCTAGAAAAATTGCAACATGAAATTATATCATCAAAACATATCTTTTCTAAACACTCTGAGAAAAAAAGACGACGGTAGATAAGAAATATACCAAAATACATTAAAAAAAAAAATGTTGGGGACTGTGTTGAAGCTTGCCAGGAATGGTCAAGCCCCTGTTTTGCTCTTTCAACCTCCACATATGGTTAAAATAGAAAAATAGAACCAAAGAGTGTTTGATAGCCCACATGTACTTTGGTCTGAGAATAACAACGTTGAAACAAAAGTTATTATTAAATCCTTGGTCTATAGAGAGTAACACCTTAGTGTTATTCAATCTCAACCTTCTACTAGTGAAAGAGAACAAAGGTATTTTAACAAGGAAATAAGAAAATCTCAGTGGCAACCTCCTCGAGTTCCAAAGGGAGATACTATATCAAGCATCCTTGGTCTACATCAAGACTTACCTACAAGTAGTGGTACAGGTGACACTGATATATTTTCAGGAGTTGAAAGGGTTGAGGTAAACATGGGTGATAGATAGCATAGAGACCATAGGGAACCAAGTACCAGGGAAGTGTTCAATGATCTTGCTAGAGGGCAGGGAGATTTCCAATAGAGTCTAGCTCAAATAGTAGCAATAATGAACCAACATTTGATGGGGAATAACAATAAAAATCTAAATAACAATGGTGGGAACAATGGCAATGGAAGGAATGAGGGCAATGATGATGGATCAGTCAATAATAGGGTTGTTAATTAGCGTGTCGTGACTAGGAAAACCAATAATAGACCCCTAATACCTAATTTTCCTCCAAGAAATAACCCTCAAATGGAAGTTGAGCCAACACAACATGAATTGTAAGATCATATTTTACAAGATTGGAGGAATTTGAGGTTAGAGTTTCAAGCTGAAATATATTTTTGTGATTACATGGATGTTAGGATGAGATATAGACCTCATAGGAGTGGTAGAGTTGATAACCATGACTTGCAAAGGAAAATTTGTAAGTTATCCATTCTTTATTTTGATGGTTCGGGAAATACTACAACTAGGGCTTTGGTACAACAACTTGATACATATTTTTAGCTTAACCCTATGCGAGAAGATGAGCTATTAAGTATGTTGCTATACATTTGGATGGTAATGCTCATTAGTGGCAGCATCATGGAATGATCACCTTAAGACATGATCAGATTGAGTCATATGTTGAGTTTACTAGGAGATTAATCGATAGATTTGATAAGAAAGGCCAAGAGTTACATTTGAAGGATTTTGCGCAACTGAAACAATGGGTTTCGATTGACACATACATTGCAAATTTCCAAAAGTTAGCAGTGTTAGTAATTGACATTTTAGAGATGAGGTTGATTGTTTTATTTATGGATGGCTTAGCAAATCCATTAAGAGGTTGGATTACCACCTACATTACAAGATGCAATTAAGAAGGCAAGAGATATGGAGTTCTCTACTTCAAAGAGTAAACTTCAGTCCAAGGGGTTCCTACTTAGGAGGGACAAAGAGACTGAAATATTCCCCCTTAATTTTTTCCCAAAATTTAACACACAAATCAGCAACCAATCATTGATTAGTGTTAGCTCCAAATGCAAATCAGCATGGAAAGTAACTCTAACCAAGAATGTTCACCAAGATCCCAATGTGGGCGAGGTGATAGCATATGGTCAAAGGATCATTAGGAATAAACTGAACTGAAATTACAATTCATCTGCTGATGCAGGCATCCACAAGCAGTGGGGATACTCCACTTATTCAGTGGGTAAGATTATTACATTATTAAGGGCGACAAGCCAGCCATTTAAATCCTCACTTCCACTTATTAACGTGGGGGGAATACAGTCCACACAACCACTTATTTAGTGGGGGGAAACTTACAATTAAAGAAAGATGATTATTTAAACTCAACCACTCAATCGTGGGAGTATGAAATTTAAACTAATTGCAACAAATAAAATAAATAGCTGTTAGTACTACTAATCAACTTTACAATGAATTAAACAGCTGCAAATAAGAAAGATATGCTTCCAAATCCATCAATGGTTAGAGTAACACTTCCTCTAACTCTTACAATACAATAATGATATAAAAATGAAGCTCAAACCAGCATTATATCAAAAACTAACAAGCATTATATCAAAAACTAACAAGTTTGATATAAAAATCTGCAATCTGGAAATGTCTATCAGCAAACAACAAACTCATAAAAATGATCACAACTCCTAAATACCTCCGAATAAGCTGGAATGTTTTGCAAAGACCTTCTAGGAGGATGGCGCCCAAACTCAAACTACAAAACTGCATCAAAACTCAAGATATTATTCTTGCACGAATCCCAAAGCACTCATGAGATGGTACGGCCTTGTAGAGGGGCGATTTCTCTTGGAAAAATCAAAAACTTGGAATTAAAATCTGAAAACCTCCAAATATGGTCACCATTATCATAGAAATGCAATGATCAAATACCCATAACCAAAATAAATTCATACCAAAAGTGGCCACCTTGACTATGGTATAGTAACTGGCCGGAAATTTCTATAGTCTTCTAAACCATTGGAGCTCAATCTACTAGTCGGTTTGAAGCAGCAAATGATGACCAACTAGGTGTTGTATTTCAAACATGAAATTGGTTGGAACTAGAGGTAAGCATCCCTCGGTAGTAAACAAGTTGTCATTTTAGGCGGTATATGTGCAAAATATTGGATCTCTCAACTCTTAATGACAGCAATATATATAGCTTGGTTGGAAAATGGAAGCTTGACGAAGCTACTGTTCAAATTTGATACTTTAAACTTAAAAGGTACCCCACTTTAAGCATTCCTTTTTGAAATATTAAAATATCATTCAACTTCCTTGCAGGCATCCATTTCATGTGCAACAATAAAGCATTTATTAAATAATTAAATGCTCAACATTATGTATGCTACAAAACAACTTGAAGTCATCAAGCCTAGGCGTGAGATTTTGCTCAAGACATGAAAATTGACTAGGTCGAAACTCAGGTCAAGGGAGATAGCAAGTACAATGCCCAAGCACCCAGTGATGAATTGCTAAAAACAGAAGTGACAAATGTCAAGACCATGTTGATGATGATGCTTCTGCAAAAATGAACTTACTAAAATAGAATGCAAAATGAGTAGATTAACTTCAAAGGCTCATCGAGAAAAGCCAAAATTTGGTGTGGTGCAAAGAGTTGATTGTTTATAGATAGATGCCTACCAAAGATAGACTTGCTAAAAATAGCAAGCTGCTATAAATAGGTAAGTATGCGTAACATCAACACTGAGCCAACTAGTGATTATCAGAGGGAAACCCTAGTTTTCTACTTGAAACAGCCTGGATTTCGAAATAAGGCTAAATCAAAGAAGATTGTATATGGCCAAAATGGGGACATTACAAGACAAAAAAACATTTTCAAAGTGTTTCCAATTAGTCTAATAATATACCACCAAGATTGGATAATGATCAACTCAATGATCTTAGGAGGAGGAAATTGTGCTTCCAATATAGAGATCCATTGGACCCAACACATAAAAGTGTTATTAAGGAAAAATCAAAACAAATTGAGTACTGTTCAGTTGATGAATCAGCTTCAAAAAATTCAGACTAGCAAGTTGATTTGAAGGAAAGTGATAGTGAAAGTTCATCTCATGGGTTTAAAAAAGAGCAAGGCAGTAATGGTGTAATGGCCCAACTATCTAGCTTGCAAAATATTGGCTCTTTTAGAGTTAGAGGGTCATTATGTAGGAAGCGTATAGTGATTCCTATTGACACGGGTGCTACTCATAACTTTATTGATGAGGGTGTGGTAGCTAGAAGGGGTATCAAAACTGAAGATTGTGAAGGCTTCAAAGTGATGGTAGCTGATGGTTTCACTCTCACTTGCACCAGGAAAATTTCTAACTTGGGTATTCAATTGGGTGAGTTTGATCTTAGAGATGACTTCTATGTGGTGAGCATAGGAGATACAGATATGGTCCTTGGTATTCAGTGGCTTCATTCCATTGGGGAGTTCTACATGAATCTACAAACCATGAAAATGAAGTTTGATGCAGGAGGCAAAAAGATCACACTCAGAGGTATATCAAATGGTGGGCCACGTAGAGTCTCTTTCAAGAAGATGGAGCGGCTCATTAGATAGGACTAGGTAGAGTGGGCAATAGAATGCATTATCATAGCTACAGTTACAAAATAGCCAAAGAGAGTTAATCATCATGATGTAAAGGTCTTGATGTCTAAGCACAATGTAGTTTTTGGGAGCATACCTCCTAATAGGGGCTATGCACTAGATGACAAGTATACGGTGTATAATAAGTTGATTGTGTATAAGGGCAGAATTTATGTAATACCCAATTCAGGGCTTAAGACAAAAATTATGAGAGCTTTTCATGATGTTTCTATGGCTAGTCACCCAGGGTTCTATAAAACATATAAGCAGATCCGAGAGATTTACTTGGAAAGGACTTAAAAATGAAGTCTTTAAGTATGTCAGAGAGTGTCCTATATGTCAACAAAACAAGGATGAGCACACCTATCCAATTGGATTGTTACAGCCCCTACCCATTCCTAACAAAAATGGGTATGTATTTCCATGGATTTTATCACAGGGCTACTGAAGGTTCAGGATAAGGATTGTGTGTATGTGGTTGTTGATAGACTAACAAAATTTGCCCATTTCCATGTTATTTCAGCAACATATACAACAATAAAGGTAGTTGATTTGTTTTTTAGAGAAATTTTCAAACTTCATAGGATGTCTAGGAGCACTGTTAATGACAGGGACAGCAAGTTCCTGAGTCTATTTTGGCAAGAACTCTTCAAATTGAGTGGGACTAAACACACTCCTAGTACCAGTTATCACCCACAAATAGATTGGCAACCGGAAAGTGAATAAATGGACGGAAGAGTACCCCAAGAATTATATTTCTAGGCAGCAGAAGGCATGGGTGAGATGGTTATACCTAGGGGAGCATTGTTACAATTCTACTTACCACATATCAATCAGAATGTCACCATTCATGGTGCTTTATGGTTACGAAGCTTCAAACTTCATTGATTTACTTTTTGGGGACCGCAGAGTACCAAAGGACAAAGATTTGTTAAAGGAAAGTCATCATATAATGAAGAAAAAAAGATGCCACTTTTAGTTTCCATCCTTCCAAATGTAACCCCCATCATTGGCAACGTAAAAACATATAGAACATAAAAAATTATAAAGCCTGAAAAGATCTATATATAATTTTAAATTGTAGAGCTTGAAAAGATCTATGCAACAAATATCTAGAAACATAATAGACAAACAACCCAAAATATTTTGCACAAAAATAAAGTTATAGCTTAGAAATTGAATTTTTATGTTCATAGTCCAAAAAGTGTATGCTACACATTAGGACCAAGATTGAAACATTCAACCTTTAATAACATAAGGAAACCCATGCTACAAACATTAACACTGTAACCATTATTGACAAGTGTTCATTTAATAACAATAGGATTTATGCCAACAATGACAAGAGGCTCATTATATTGCTAAACTTTGAGAAAATAAAGTTCAAGTTGAAGAAA
This sequence comes from Sequoia sempervirens, assembly GCA_007258455.2. NCBI lineage: Eukaryota > Viridiplantae > Streptophyta > Pinopsida > Cupressales > Cupressaceae > Sequoia > Sequoia sempervirens. The sequence continues at coordinate 840 of VDFB02254303.1, read as the reverse complement.
AATAATAATGATTGCAGTATTATAAATACAATCCAATAAAGCAACTACATCATTAAGCATTGTGGAATATGAAATGGGAATTTTCTATGAGGCTTGTTGAAGCATGTCATTATAAAAAGGGGAAGCTTAATTAAATCCAAAAAAATATTTTGGCCTATGTAGCTTGTAATTGTTCAATAAGATTGTATTCATTTGTGATTGTGAGAGAAAGATGAGGTACTAGTGGTAGAATAGGATCTAATGGAGGTAGGTAATAGGAATATAGACAAGGTTAACCTATTTGTTTCTTCATGTTATATCTATGTGCCAACAGATGAAAGTTAGTAGACACAAGCATATTACATGACAGAATGAGCTACACAAGCATAGAAATTAGATCAAGGTTAATCTAGAATACCCTAAATAATGATTATAGGACGAGAAAGTGGAGGTGAATCAAGCACTCCACACACAATGTTTATTGGTGTTTGAACTACATTTGCAAAACTAGAAACGAACAGTGTTAACATCATTAAAAAAAGGGAAAATGAGAAGATGTAGTACTACAAGTAATTTTTATAGTATTTTACCATTGAAAAGTAGTGAGTGAAATATTCTAAGCCTTTATCTAACATATCGAAGTCAACCTTAGAGAAAGGACTATCGAAAGCATTGAATGTTTGAGTGAAAAATCCAACATTTTCAAAAAAAATGTGAATGTTGCAAGTTCACCAAAATGTACATGCGGCTTAAGTTTTTAAGGTTCGAGTATTTCAAACTATGAGTTGGGTTATGAAATTAGAAATTATAAGAAATGGGCATATACTAAAACAAAAAGTAAAATTTAAAAGCAGAAATAGC
>VDFB02254302.1:0-25065 GCA_007258455.2 Sequoia sempervirens | reverse complement strand
TTCCACAAGGAAAATAAATAATATGTCTCAGTCAATTGATCTCTTCCTCTTGGTTCTATCTTCCTTTATATACCTTTTATTTTTAATTGACATGATCCTTCATTTTGTACCCTGTGACCCTTTCATTAACTTAATTAAATTTTTAATTTTTATGACATTACTTATTCCTCTTTGATCGCTCCTATCATAGGTGGCTGGTAGCAATTTATTTCTGGGAGTGGGCATTACAGTTATATCTTTATGTGCATGGAATTCTGAACTATCTCCACTCATAGTACTTGTGACTGAAAAGTAATCACATATTTTTGTACTTACTGGAAGTGTCTCCCAAATGGCTTCATCAGTCATGCTTTCTTCATCACTAGGCATCAAAGCTCTACACATCCTGTATAGCCAACCAAAACCATTAACTTTTTGTATAAGGATGAATAACAAAATGAAAAGTTGATGAAGGAATATCTGTTATTCGAAAGAAATAAAAGCAATAACATTGAATCCGTACTTGAATATATCACCCTGCAACCAGAAACCTTATCTCAATATTAAAAAGTATCAATAACTTCTTTGAAGATAAATTTCTTGTACTCTCTCAGTTCTTTACAGGTTAAATGTGCTTTTGATTATGTGCCCTTTAAAAGATGTAATTGTAAATATATTAAGACATTAAAATCGAGAGGTGTGTAGCTCTGAGCATCTTAAGATGAAGAAATTATGACAAAAATTGTGTAAACAATAGCAAAATTGCACCTACACCATTGTCAAGTTAGAAAACTAAAACAAACAATAGGTAAAAACAAGAGCAGTGGTCAACAGCTCCAAGTGCGTGAGATATTAAATCATTAAAAACAGGTATCTAATGTCAGACCTTTTTCCAGGATATAATCAGGTCTATTTGTTTAGAAGCTTCCAGAGAGAGATTTTACTGATAATAGTGTAACAAATGGCCAGAAGAACCAAGATGAATTGAGTTTTAAACATTCTGATTAATGCTATTAACTCAGTAAATCCATGTAGAGAAGCAACTGTGCAACCATTAAATGGGAAATAAAGAAAGAAATGATTCTTGTTAGATTAATGTTCATTAATCCCATTTAAAAAAAAATTGGAATCGATGTCTAAGTACCTATAGGACCCATCTACTGATGGTTCCTTAAATTTGTTTTCCAACTTCATTTTCTCTGGTGTATAATTGCCCACTTTACATTATAACTCAAATGCTAAAAATAAAAATTCTGTAAAAGTAGAACTGAAGAATAATAATACCTGAAATTGTCAACAAGGATAATGGCTTCAAATATTAGCAATGGGAGAAAGACAATCTTCAAATTCACTATGCGTATTCCATACACTGCATGAGATAAACAGTCTGGCTTTAAGTCGTGCTATGCAATTCCACAATTCCAATTATTCAGAAGCACTATTTGTATCGAAACTTTATATGTACCAATATAACCTCACACATGAAATTTGCACACTACACACCTGGCTATGAGTTGATAATTAATATAAACTGTCATTTATTTTTCCCAGACCAAAAAGAGGTGAGAAATATTCAAAAGTATGTTAGATATTCTTGTAGAAATGAACTGAAATTTAAAGGTGTTTGGCATGCCTACCATAATGGCTGTCAAGATATGTGCAAAGAAGCAATTCAAAAGCAATGAGAAGCGGTGAGGCAGCAACAGTATGACAAGGTGCCCACTGTCCAATTCAAAGAAGTTCAAATTTTAACATGTAATTATTAAATTAACAATATCTATACAGATCATTTCAATGTCCATCTTCCAATCAAAACTTTCACATTTTAACATGTAACTAAAAATTTCTTAAGTAAACAATTTCAATGCATTCTTATAATACCTTGATATACCTTGGTCCTGTTCATGGGGTAATCAATAAACAGAGCATTCAAATGAATGCTAAGTGGGAATCTCTCCCAAATGGGTTTCTAAAGATGAATTTTGATGATACCTCAAGAGGTAATCTGGGGTTGCCTAGTTTTCAAAGACTCTTCAGGCTGGTTTGTGAAAGGAGGATCCTTTTTCTTGGGGTCTGAAATGAACAATAACACGGAGTGGGAACCAGTGGTTTCAGGTCTCCATGGTTTCAGCCCTGGGCCTAAAAAGCTGATTGTGGATGGTGATTCATCTATTGTGATTCAATGTTTGAGTAAGATGGATTGCCTGAATGGGAAGCTATGGAATTTTTGGACAAAGCAGAAATCCTTCACAACATTTTTGAGGATAGTTTCTTTACTCATTGCTTTATAGAGAATGTAATCAGGTTGATGATTTTTTAAACAATGTTGGGATGGAGCAATCACCTTTGTCAGTGCTTATCACTGATCATTCAGAGTCACGGTTTGGCCTAGAAAAGAATGTTTTTGATAAGTGTGGACCCAAAACTTCATCCTCTTTTCATGTGGTATACATTATCATTTGTTATTGCCTTGCTTAATGCCTATTTTAGATTTTGGAGCTCGCCTCTCATCATTTTGAAGATACATGGGATTGGCTGACATTTCATACTCTAGTTGGCAATGTCTTCTGCTGGTGTGACCACATGTGCTGGAGTGTTTGTTCCATGACTTGTGGAGATGCAAACGCCACTCCATAAAGACCCATGACATATGCATTTGATCGCACCTAATTTTCTCTCCAAAAAGGAGGAAGCATTGTCATCAGCGAACGGGAGGAAGTGGGTGCTCCATTTTCTGCTTCTATCACTAGCAGCTAAAGAAGAGGGAAATTTAGACGAGCTTGGAAGTAAAGAACTGTGCTGTGTCTCCCAGTGGTTTGGGTGTACTGGCATCTATATGGGATCATTGGGTCCTCATCAAGGAATTGTTAGTAGTAAACAAGGAAGTGAAAGATTTGATGACAGCTTTCTGTATGGACCTCTGAATAGTGGTAAAGCATTTACTGGTTTCCCACTGTCATGGGGCACTGGAAGTCACAAGTGTTTTTACTTTGCCTCATCTTACTGGTGGTGTTCTGAAACAGGCAGTTAAGCGCAAGGAAATTAATCATGGGCTAAATCTTGAAGCCTCGTCGAATTGTGGAGGCAACAAGGGTTGTTGAGTTGAAGTCAGTAGCGGTGATGGTTAGTGGTTGGGTAAAGTCTTCTAGCAAGGGCATTGGCACTGGCAGTTCAGTGCATGGAGTGGGTTCGGTGTGTGTTACCCTGGCTCCCTAGCCCAAGTTTTGATTTATGATAGCTCTTTGTTTTGTTGACCGACTTCTTTGAGCTTTCATGTTTGTCAGCCAAGTTATTTCAATTTGTGTTTTAGCTTTTGTACAATCAGTCAGCATAACCATTTAGATTTTGTATGTTGTTTTTTTGATGTTCATGGGCAAGAATCTCTAATATTATCAACAACAAAAACAAGCTTGGCATACCCTTAGCACTGTAAAAATTTAACCCCATACTTTATTCAACATTCAAAAGCATACAGCTCAGACTTACAATTAATTTCCTCTAAAATAACATGAATGAAAGATAGAGAAGCATTAGAGTTACATGTCGATCATGAGGTGGTGATGGTGCTGGAAGAGAAAAACGTCCTCGAGCAACAACAATATGAAATAGCCAGATAGGCAGGAATATAAACCTGCAAATGTATAAGGAATGTCAGTTGGAGTGGAGCTAGTACAGACATTTGTTTTCCATGCATAACCTCCCTCACATTACAATTTTCAATCTGAAACATGCATAATCACACACAAATGATAAAATTAATTTGCTTGGTATTTCCTACAAATTTCTACCCTCAGATTGATGCATATTCCTTTTGTGTATTGTCTTGCTGAAACTTTCAAAAATTAATCAACATGCATCTACATATTATGAGCATGTCAAATGATAAATATAATTGAGGAAATCACTTCTTGTACAGGAAATAATTTTGTTTGAAAGAATGCAGTGTAAATGGAAACTAAAAATCACTCCGCACAAAAGACTACCTGAGAATTAATTATTTTTGGAAGAAAGTAAGCTCTGCCTCTTGGATGAAGGGATCAAATATTGGCTTTTCTTTCATCACCTAAGAGTCTAAGACTATGCATATATATAGATATCTATATACATGTATATATAATAAATATGTATTATATGTATGTATATATACATATATGTATAAAAAAACTATGCCCATAGTTTATTGTTTTGAAAAAAATATTACTGCCTCTATTGGGACCAAGGCAACATTCTCTCTACTTTCTTCAAATATCCAGACTAGTAGTGTTTGGCTCTTTATCTTCAGGAAGCCATCATCCTTTGGTGTAGATCCTTACAGGAGGTCTCTCAAGTTTCTAGAGCCCCCAAGTTGATCACCTTCTTCTTCCAACACATCCAAGAGACTAGCAATTCTAAACAACCCTTGGATACTACTATTTCTCTTATAGATGAGAATAGACCTATGAGACAGAATCTCTCACAGCTTTTGCCTCAACATGTTCCTCCTCAACATCATGGTTTATTTCTTCCCGACAACACAGCTCAACTTCTTCTCATTGGCATATATATACTCCTCTCTGGCCACCCCCCAGCCACAAGGGGCAAATGCACATTATGAGTTTTTTAACAAATACAAGGGTTACTTCAGCCTTGGCTGTTAGATATGATCCTAAGGAGAGTACCTTAGTTGATCCTCCAAACCCTCAACACTCCTGAACGAGTATTATCAAATCTTGTATCAGTCCCCTCACAATGATCATTGATAGCACCAATGATCTCACTATTTCTAGTCTAGACAATGATACTTGATGATCTCCAATTTTCCTCAGTGTTTGCTCTTTGGGGTTCTTGTTTCCTCTTCTTGGCTATATGTACTAGTTTCTTGACAACTTATGTGAGTGGTACCTTGTTGTTTCATATTGCTTTGCTTTTGTTCTTCCCCTTTTTGGGGCCTTTCTAGGTTCTCTTCCTAGAATTTTCTATTGCAAACTGCTGTACTCTTGAGTCCTAATAACTTACTTTTGGTCATTCATGGACATCAATATAATTTCTTTCTCTCTTTCTTTCTTTCTTTCTTTCTTACTTACAAATAACTCTAAAGAACTTTGTAAATTTGAAGCACAGACCATAAACAGAAGATACAAAACATTCAGCCCAATGAACTCCAAATACCCGAATGCTCAAATTTTTAATTTCGATTGTGCACTAGAGAGATCCAGGGATCAATTGTAACTCTGATATTGGGCATCATGCTGTATGAATGGTGTAAGAGTTCTCCAAAGGACACAAAAAATCAAAAGGTTCTGACTTCCAGGTTATCTAGGGCACACTCTTCCCACTAGGTCACACTCATACTACAGACTCAGGTATGGCCTAGAAAATCAAATTTTAGATGAAAGGTCAAGATCAATCGTAGAATAAAATCTTTCCTGATTTTCCACCATGAATTACTAGCTTGAAGCTGGCATCATCTCTCAATTATCCAAGCATAGTGCAGCTTACCAAAATTATGCACTGTCTTCCTGTTTTCCAGCAAAGTAAGGTTGGCTCCAATAACCGGTTACAAATTTGTTAGTGTACAGAATAGATGGTGGAATATACCTCAATACTCTAATGGGAGACCTAATTTCCCTGATTCAATTCAAGTTAATGTTAATAGAAATCTCCAAAAGTGGTTGTCTTGTGGGTAATGTTCTGGGGGTTAGGAAGGAGCAATTGCAATGAAGATGACCCAGGTTCAAATAGCACTAGGCTTGCTCCATCGATTATGCATCCAGGTCCAAATTATACTGGAAATGCCCCATGGGAATTCAAAGCAAAAGAAACCCTTGAAATGTGGCCCCTTACCTAGTGGTCCCCTGTATGAGTAATTCTTAAGTTCCCTCAGCAGATACTACTACATAAATTTTGGAATCTTTCTATTTAACTCTATATTTTTTGGGCCCTGCTACATGCTTTCACAACTCTAAGTGTCAAATCATCTGAAAATCATTTAATTCAAGTTAATGTTAATAGAAATCTCCAAAAGTGGTTGTCTTGTGGGTAATGTTCTTGGGGTTAGGAAGAAGCAATTGAAATGAAGATGACCCAGGTTTAAATAGCACTAGGCTTGCTCCATTGATTATGCAGCCAGGTCCAAATTGCACCCAAAATGTCCCAAGGGAATTCAAAACAAAAGAAACCCTCAAAATGTGGCCCCTTACCTACTGGTCTCTTGTGAGTAATTCTGAAGTTCCCTCAGCAGATACTACTATGAAAATTTTGAAATCTTTGTATTTAACTCTATATTTTTTGGGCCCTGCTACATGCTTTCACAACTCTCCATGTCAAATCATCTGAAAATCATTTAATTCAAATTAATGTTAATAGAAATCTCCGAAAGTGGTTGTCTTGTGGGTAATGTTCTTGGGGTTAGGAATGAGCAATTGAAATGAAGATGACCCAGGTTCAAATAGCACTAGGCTTGCTCCATTGATTATGCAGCCAGGTCCAAACTGCACCAGAAATGTCCCAAGAGAATTCAAAGCAAAAGAAACACTCGAAATGTGGCCCCTCACCTAGTGGTCCCCTGTACGAGTAATTCTGAAGTTCCCTCAGCAGATACTACTGTAAATTTTGGAATCTTTGTATTTAATTTTAACCCTATATTTTTTGGGCCCTACTACATACTTTCACAACTCTACATGTCAAATCATCTGAAAGTCATTTTATAAAATGTTTTCAAAAAATTTATTGTACCAAAAAAAGAATGGCATTTAACAAAAGCTTTTCTAAAGTATATCTGCAGCTCCTACAAAGTTCCAGCTCCCTTCTCCAGTGTCCCCTAAATTTCTCCTAACTGAAATGAAGTCACTCTCACATTTCAGGAAGAGATTCCAAAACCTGCAGTTTCTTAAATTTTCATATTTCATGGAGCAATGAGAAAAGAAGCAATAGCAATGAAGACAACCCAGGTTCAAATATGACTGAGCTTGCTCCACTGGGGATGCAACCAGTTCCAAATTGCACTAGAAATATCCCAAGAGAATCTTAAAGCAATACACACCCTCACACTGCAGTAAAGTTCCTTCAACAAATACTGCTGTTGAAATTTTTAACTTGTTTGCATTTAACTCTATAACATTTTGGCCATGCTAAATTATCAGAAAGATGTTTTCAGAAAAAAAGGCTACCATTTGACAAAGGCTTTCCTAGAAGATTTCTACAGCACCTGTAAACTTCTAGCTCCCCTCTCCTCTAAAATCCTCCTTCCTAAACTATAGTCACTCCAAGTTTCCAAAAAGATATTCCAAATCCAGTCTCCAAAATTTTTATATTTCATGAAGCTGTAGCAATGGGAGAATTAGTCCACCCCCTTTCACCAGTGAATAAGATCTCCCACAGAGAAGTATTCCAAGCTTCAAGTGTGAGATACAAAGAGAAAATTAACAAATATTTCCACAAGTGCTCATAAACATGCTAAGGAAGTGCAAAAAGGGCATCCTCAATTGAAAACCCTGGATACATGAAGTACTACAAATACGAAAAAAGTACAATACAATGACTTGACATTTAAGTGGAAATGTTCAAAGCACTGCCACTTATTCTAAACTCCTAACATCATAGTCGAAAAAGAATACTGCTACTCAAGTTTATTCTGCTTCTGGGAAACATTGCCTAACTAAGTATTCCATTGTCTTCCTACTTATTTTAACTTCACATCTCTTTTCACAGGTTACCTAACATGCAATTACTTGCTATAATGGATATTGACTAGTTCTCAAAATACCTATGAATATTTTTTTATAAGAGGGAGAGGGCCCCTTAATATACAGAGTACACACACATGCAGAGAGTAAATGAAAGCAAAGACTTCCCGAAGTTGCTTCCCTCCACAAAATCTGCCAAGACAAAAGATCAAATAAAATTGGCAAGAATTCCATAAACTCAGCTCTAATTCTCTTTTAAGAACTGCCCAGATCTGAGAAACATTTCACATCCAGATTGATTTACGTCCGACATCGACGACTGACCCATCCACCCGCTGGTGATTTGGACTCATGTAACCCCTACCACCGTGCCACATGCCCCTACCACTGGTGACCTGCATTGGTGAGGGCATGCTCTTAAAACCAAGCTACTTTCAGAGTCCAAAGGACTATCGTGTTATGACAATGAGGCATTGAAAAGGGTATGACCCAGCCTGAAAACCCCCTTGTTGCAATGAGGGCGTCATAAATCGAGTGAATAGCTGGCGAGGTTGTGGAGTAGAAGTCGCAAGGTTATATTCAAGGTTTAGTAGGCATTAGAAATCTTAATAATTCGGTCCAAGCTTTTCCCTCGCACAAGATTTACCGAGCAAAATAAATACAGCTACAAACTGCAATGACACCATTCAAAAAAGACACTTCATTCTAAATAATGGCATGATCTGAACAATTCGAGCCAGCCGATGTTGAAAACTTCTTTAGAATTTAAGGCTATGGAAGAAAACATGCAAAGCGGCATCAATTTTTGTCTGTGAACCAGGCTCAAAACCCACTCGTTGCAATATGGACCTCATAACCCGAGTGAATATGTGGCGAGGTTGTGAAGCAGTAGTCACAAGGTTATAGTCAAGGTCTAGTGGGCATTACAAATCTTAATTATTCGGTCCAAGCTTTTCCCTCGCACAAGATTTACCGAGCAAACATGAATACAGCTATAAGCTGCAACAAAACCATTCAAACAAGACACTCCATTCTAAATAATTATAAGATCTGAACAATTCGAACCAGCCAATGTTGAAAACTTTTTAGAATTTAAGACAACGGAACAAAACATTCAAAGCGGGATCATTTTTTGTCTGTAAACTAGTATTTTATCATTTCCTGCACACTCGGTTATTTTCCATGAAACAGCTGGCAGTCAAACCTGAGACCTTCAATTAGCAGCTCTGAGATGCAGACCTCTTTCTGTCCTCGGCGTGGATTGTTCTTCCAACAATATTATATATCTCACGTCACGTTTCCTCGGAAACGTTCCCTTTAAACTGTTATATCTACATCTTGAAAGCTCGTGTATAATAAATTGAAGGGTTTAAAAAAACAACTGACCACCAAGAGCGCTTGAGGTGCTTGTCCAGCTTCAATGTCAGCAGAATTGTGAAGCACAGCAACAAACTGTGCGCAGCCATAGCTTGCGCCGATTTCAACACCCTCGACCACGTCATGCTTTTCACAGGTACCATGTTCGAACCCGCTCCACCCAAATCACCGTCCTATTTCATCTCAAAACCAATCTAAAATTCCTTAAATTCCCCCCAAGTTTCATGACTGCAGACAGAAATTAGTGCGCTTTTTGTTCGGACAATAAAGATTCTTGCTGCTCCCTGCTCTCGTATCTAGCTATCAGCCATTCCCTACCTAGTACTAGGCTTATATTTGCAGATAATCCGTCGTCATATTCTTCGTTCTTTATGTTCTCGATGAAATCGGGCCAAATGCCCGCTTTGTCCAATCACACCATCGGCTTTACCGCCATTGACGCCGCTAATTTAAGAAGGGCGGCAGCGCCGTTACCGTTGGTAGAATTACACGATAGGTGAAATGAGGTGAGGAGTTGGTTTGTGAATTTGGCAACCTCTGCCTCCCGCCTACCTTTACTGGGGCACCCGGTCACGCTAGCCCGCGGTTTTGTGGAAAACACTGGAGCGGATTCTACGGTTTGTGCGTGATTTCCCGCACTCCCACCGGAGGTCGAGTGGCGAAGTTAGCTCGAATATTACAAATCCAGATTACTATAATTGAATGACTTCCCCGAGAATATTGCTCCCCACTTGGGTTGAAAAAATTTTAAAAACACTGTATAAAAATATTTATGGATAATTTGTATTACTAAGTATAAGTAGTTTTGTATATTTAAGTGTTGGTCTCACTTGATGTCCCCATCGGATCAGGTACAGATCAGGTACTCGAAGTGGTGCCGACAGTTTACTCTGCGCCCATTCCTCGACTTACTAGGATGTGCGGGGTTTGTCGTGCTGTACATTTCCTCGGAAAAAAAAATAGTTTTGTATATTTATGTTCAAGGGTTTATTATATGAAATGGACCATCTATTTTTTTTTCAAATCAATCATTGAGAATTAAGAAACATGGAAGAGCATGCAATTAATTTAATTGTGCACATTCTTCTTGTTATATTCTATTTTTATTTTTAAAATGATTTTGTTTTAAAAACAAAGAAAATAAAAGAAATTGATAATGAAAAAAATAAAATTCTTTATTAATATTTCAATTCTATATAAATTACTCTATTTTTAAAATGATTTAACAATTTAATTAAAAATAGATTTTTTTTCTAATTTTTATTTGTAAAATGATGTAACAATTTAAAATTGGATTTTTTTTTCCAAACATAAAGAAAAAGAAGAAGTTGATAAGATTGAAATGTAAAGTATAATTATATTTTATTAACATTTCAATTCTAATAAATTTAAAATTAGTTTCACTCTTTTATTTAATTATTTATTATTATTTTTTATTTATATTTGCATTTTGATATATTTTGACTTTGCATTTAGTTTATTCTATTTTATTTTTAAGTTAGATTTAAGTTTTAAATTTATTTTTATTATTTATGTTCTTTTATAAAATTAAAAAAATAATAATAGTATTATAATTAATTGTCTTATTAAAATTTTAATTATTGTAGAATAATTATATTTTAATTTATATAATAAAATAAACTCAAAACTTAAAATCTAAATTAAAAGTTATAGAGTGAGAGAGAGAGAGAAACTAACTTTTGATCATGCCTCTATAGAGTTATGCTCAAGGTAGCATGTCATTTGATTAAGGATGTGATAATTCACCCCTTTAAGACCTCGGCCACCCCAATCTTAATACACACCAAGGAGGAAAATAGATGCAGCAGGAAAAAGAGAGAGTGAGAGAAGTGGCGGAAGGAGAGACAAGATGAGACATAGGAGAGGCAAAGGAGAAAAGAAGCGTGACACATATATATATAGAGCAGGGGTGAAGGATAGAGACAAGCAAGGGCGGTGAGAGAGATGGGAACAGCAGAGAGGTGTGCCATGTGAGACAGCTGGCATTTATGTTGTTTCCCTCTGCTACAGACACATATCTCTACATTCATCTATCTCCCTCGGTCTCTTTGATTTCGCCCGGATCCTCGACTTTGATCCTTGCCTGATCGATCTTCCTGTCGATCTTTATTCTCCTCGACGATATTGAAAGCGCCGATCTCGATCTGATCTTTGATCGCATATCCTCCTCGACTCTTTTCGATGACGACCCTTTGACGCTTTCCTGATGTTTTCGTCTTCACTTTATCGCTTCGAGCGTGATTCTCGATCTCACTTTGTCTTATCTGTTCCTTTCGAGATCTTTATTCCCGATCCTCGACTTCGAGATCTTTCGGCGATGAAACCGATGTCGATCTTCACATCTACCTCGACCTGCCTCTTATCCTTTGTCTCGATGATCTTCTCCTCGACCCTCGATCTCTTTATCCACCTTCGATCTTTATCTTTATTCTCCCACCATCTTATTATGTTTCCACCCCTCATGATAGTTATGGTGATTATTTTATGGCTCTGATTGGTGTGTATGAACCACCACATGTTCAAAATGAGATTCTTCAACATGTCATTTGGTGGCATTGTGTGTGCTTACATGATTGGTTTATTATTATGCTTCGTTCCAGTGAAATGTATTATTTATGATATGATTAAATGTGAACCTGATTATCGATGTTTAGAAGGAATGATTTATTTAATTATTTATATGATGGATGTTCAGATGTCATTTTATGCTTATGCTATTGGATCCCGTTGGGATGATTATGATGTGCTTTGACTACATATACATTGAGTAGGTACTCTTACATGTGTTTAATGGTTATAGGTATAGGTTTATTTCTCCACATGGCTTCATAGGTCTGAGTTATTCCCTAATGGTGGTTAATTTGGAGATGTCACATTGGGCCCCTTCATATCCATTCTCTGATAGTACTCGAATCGAGTATGGTATTGTCATATTTGACCTTATGTGAACCCAGATCCAATGTAGGAGTTATTTTGGAATCCCTATGTGTCATGAATGACCAGTGAATGTTTGATTTAATTAACGATTTAAATTTCATATTTTCCTGTAAATGAAATATTAGGAATTTAAATGATTACGATATTATTATTAAAATATTAGGTGTTTCAAGAAAGGGGAAAATAGAAATGAAAGTAAGTTATTGTTTAATTTAAATTGTAAAAATTCTCTGGGTTGGGAATTGCAAGTTATGTTTGATTTAAACATCTAGTTTGGATTATGATTTACATAAATTTAAATAAATATGCTTAAATGGATTTAAAGGTTAAATTATACATTAAATGATGTTTTAAATGGATTTAATTGATCGAATTGGTTTTGGGAGAAATTGAGGGAGTTTTAAATTCTAAAATAGAAATATGAAATTTTTAATTGAGTTGTGAAATGGGTAAATAAGGAAAAAGGCATTTTATTTCATTTTTATGTTGTGAAATTGGGAAAACATGGAGAGGGAAAAATCGTTGTTTTGAGCATTTTGGAAATTGTTGATTACGAGAGCAATTCTTATCCAAATTAGACGAGGTCAGATCTGTTGGGATACGAATCAAGAAGGGATCATGTCTGCTTGATTTCGTGACTCCTCGTTTGGCGTGCTTGGCAAATTTCACATTTTAAAATTGAAGGGCATTGAGGTATTTTCCTTGTTTTTAATTCATTTGAGTATTTTTCTTCAAATTTGTTTGTAGGAGAATGATTAGGGGAGTATAGAATCTTCCCATCTCCTTTTATTTCGCATTTTGATTGGTGTAAGGTAGAGATTGATTTAAATTTTGAAAAAAGAAATAGCAAGGTAACCATGCCAAATTTTTTGGGAAATGATGAAACTATCAATTTTATAACTTACGAGGGGTGTTGGGCATATTTGCAACCAAAGGGTATTCTTAGAATTTTGATTTTTAAACTTTGAAATTTTGATAAATTTTAATGGTGGAATTGGGAAAAACCTAGTTTTTGCTTTGTTAAAATATTTGGAAAAAATTTACAAATTTTGCATGAAAATGGATGATTTTGAATGTTTTGAGAAGGTGGAACTCCATGAAATGTGATAATTGATGTTGTGGTAAAGATTCATCGAAATTGGAAAAAAGTGTTTTTTTTATTTTCATGCCACACTCGTTGGAGGGTGTGATGAGTGTTTTGAAATGTTCTGAAGAAGTTGTACTTCATGAAATGTGATATTATGCATTATGGGAAAGTTTTATTGAAATTTGAAAAAAAAAAATATTTTGCATTGTTTTTCATGCAACACTAGTTGGTGAGTGTGAAGAGCCTAGGAATAAGATACTAGAGAGGGTTATGGGAGTGGCTCCCAACATGTCCTCAACCCAAAGTGGCAAGTAGGTTGATCACATGTGGGGATTCATTTAATCAAGTGATAATTAATTGTAGGTTTCAAAAATTCTCTTGTGGGTTTCAAAAATATCTTTTGCAAGTTTTGTTTTTTTAAATTATGCAAAAAGCTTTGGAGGGGTTTGATTTTTTAAATAAAAAAACTGATGCACCTTTTTATGATATGATAGTAGAATATATTCTTTAGAATATTCCAAGCGCCAATCCTCAAATCCAAAATCTAGGCACCCATATGTCCAGGAGCCAAAATTTTAAGACCCCTTTTTGGTTTTCTAAGGCAAATTGAGTAGTTTTACAAAATCGGATATAACTTGGGCATACGAACTTCATTTTTCAAAAACTTTATATCATCAAAAAGCTGGTTCCAATCCCATTCTAGATCTGTATGTATTTTTTTCTATTTTTTGCCAGATATTTTCTACTTTTAGTTGAAGACAACCCTTCTATTTTGCACTTTCGGGGCCATAACTTGGGCAAACAGACTCCATTTTTTGCAAACGACTAGGCATTGGAAAGCTCTTTCAATGCTCTACATAGCCATGTAGTCCATTTTTCTAGAATATTGAAAAGGTACATAGGGATATCTCTAATGTGATTTTTTCTTTTTAAGCTTTTATGCTCTCAAAGTTGTATTTGGGTTTGGTTTTTCTTGTTGTGGGGGGCTATATTTCTCATTTTCAATAACTATATACATCTAAGATCATAAATTATATACCACACATTATTTTGAAAACCACAACTATCATGGTAGACAACTCTTCATTTGAACATCTTACGCCACACAACTATCATACCTGGAAAGCTCATATGACCAGAATGCTCATGACCAAGGGTTTATGGTCCACTTTGGATGAATTATGTAGACATGGAAAATATACCAACACGCTTGATCCTAATTACTAACACCATTTCATCCTAAATCATCTTCTTAGCTTATTATCACTCTCCATCCCTTAATTAAATAAATAATCATTTATCTGATTAAGTCATTCTCTCTTGTTAATTAAATCAATCAATATGATCTAATTAACCCTAAGTCTCTATTTAATTAAATAATTAATTTTATTTAATTAAATCTCTAAGGTTACCCTATTAAATTAAATAAATTAAACCTTATTTAATTTAATCTAACCATCATCCCCTTTAGTTAAATAAATCAAATCATTTATTTAATTAAATCTAAATCACATTCTTCTCATCCTTTGATTTAAATCAATCCATAAATCTAAATCAAATAGTCACATCATCTAATCCCTCATTAAATTAATTAAACCTTGATTAATTTAATCCTAATCTCCAATTTCTCTAGATTTTGCCACTTGCACATGAAAATAGATTTAATTCATTTATTAAATCTCTATTTTCTCTCAACTTGGCATCTTTAGAGAATATTCCTTCAAATTTGAAAATCCCTCCAAGTGGACTTTGCCCTTCCAACAAGACATTCATTCCCTCTTACATGTCATTTCACTATTTTCAAATTCCACCTAATTGCATTTATAGGCACAATCATCAAAATGTGCACATACTTTGCCCATTCACATCTTGACAAGTGGCATTTGGCCATTGGTTGAAAGTTAGTCCCACATTGCTTCATTTTGGGCATTTCTCCATCTTGTCTTTCTATAAATAAGAGGTTTCTCTCATTTGATCATCCACAATTTGAGCAAGTTTACTATACTCAATTTTATCTTCAAGCATCATCATTTTCATCCATTTTATCAAGTTTATAGCTAGGTTATGCAATTTTTTCATCATGGAGCACAAGTGAATCTTCATCAATTGGATCAACCCTCATCACTCATCAACATTGCATCATAGGAGTTGGGAAAGGGCCAATTTTCACATCAAATTGGCACCAATTTCCCCATGGGATCAAGAGTTTGCTTGCTTAATTAGGATTTCATTACTTTTACATTGTGTTCTTCATTCTTGTTTCCTATTTTGAGCATTGCTAATGGATTTCATGGGGAATCTTGATTCTTACTTGCATTTGATCTAACTATGTGTTTGTTTCTTGTGTTTTGCAGGTATTAGGACTGGGGATCTACAAATTAAAGCCAACATTGACTCATCAATATGAGATATTTCAACATAGGAACAAGACAGATGATGTTATGGGTTTGATTTCACTACATGTTTCAGACAACCTATTGTTTCATTTGGAGTCTTGCAACACTCCAAAGGCTATGTGGACAAGATTCAATGATCTTTTGGCACCATCAATGAGTATAGAGCTCTCCAAATTGAGGTGGAATTAACATCACTTGTACTTGATTCTTATCCCTCCATTGATGACTTCTTGCAAAGGTTTAAGTCACCCAAATCCCTTTTGCAAGGTTGTGGGAAGAATAAAACTGACAAAGAATGTATTTTCCTGATTCTATCTAAGCTTTGGGGGTCATTTCAGGTCTTCTCTTCTACTTTCTATTCTACTATGGATGCATTGGGTGATGCATTTACCATGCCTAATTTTGAGTTTTTTTGTGATCGTTTGACTCATGAATAGGCAAAGTTGGTTTAGTTTGAATCTCTTTCTAGTTCCAAAACTTAGGCACTGGTAGCACAAAAATACAAAGGGAAAGACGAGAAGAAAAAAAATCCCAAGATAGATACTTCATCGGGTAGTGAGCTTTCCTCCAAAACATCTCAGAAGTCAGAACAAAAATCTCAAACCACTCCTTGGTATGATAAAACTTCTAAGTCTGGCGAGCCTTCCTCCAAGACAAAGAAGAAATCAGGTGAACCTTGCAATTCTTGTGGTAAGGAGGTACATCCAGTCAATCGATGTTGGAAGAGATTAGAGGCTTTGGAGGAATCCATGCAGCAGCATAACATCTCCACCCCTAAATCTTCTTCCTCATCTACAGGTAAAGGTCATGTTATTTCTGCAAGAGTCTTACCTTCTACAATTCCACGGATACTTGATTTTGGTACAACACATCACATGACACCTTCTCAAGATTTGGTCTCATCTCTTTCAGATTGTAGCACTACTTAGATTGCAGTTGGGGATTCTACACAACTTTCGGTTTTGGGCTCAAGCACTATCACACCCGAGGATGGTTTTCTTTAGGAGGTACTTGTAGTGCCCGATATCTCCACCAACCTTCTTTTAGTGTATCATATTTTTTCAATCTAGCACTGGTAAGATAATCGAGTTTACCCCGCATGATGTAGTTATTTGAGACCTTCATGATCCTAATATTATTGTGGCTATCGATAGTAGCTCGAAACTATCAATGAGCACCAAATTAATTCCTAGGAAATTTTACAAACTTAACATATTTTTTTCCATATGTCTTATAATCATTGCATCCTTCATCACTCTTTCCAAGTTGTTCGTATCATTCTATATAGAAGCCAACACAATCTAAATGTCCCAACCAATGCTAAAGGGAAGTTTAGCCCTAACTAGATGGGACCATTTATTATTACTTGTATTTATGGTTTTAGGGATTATGGTTTATCTACAAATAATGGATGCCCCTTAAAGAATCGCTCAATGTGATTCATTTGTGTAGATTTTATGCTTTATTTTTTCTTTCTTCTCTCCATCAAAATTCTCTTAGTGCATACATGAGTTATCTATGATCTGATATTTTCCTTCTTATTGTCATAATTTGATGTGTGTAATTTATTTCCATGCACAAGTATAGATGCTACAATTCCTTAATAATATCATATTCCTCTTCAATTTATGATTCTTTCTTCTTAAAACATAATACATAGATTTGTTATGTGTTTCTTACACTTCCCATACATGCATACAGTTTTTTTCTTCCTAACATAATTTAAAGTGTCTTATGTGTTAGAGTTATCATGTATTAGAGAATAATTAATTACTTTAATTAATTATTATTCTAATTCTCATGCACTTAAGCTAAACTTAGTTTTTCTTTATTAGTTAACTCAATGCTTTATTCATGCTAATTACAAAGCTAATATTAGATCAATTTATCTCATCACATAGGATGTTGACACTTGTCATGATCTAAAACCTTTATCATTAGGGTTGCTCTTATAAAGCATTCATTCTCTCTTGTAATTATTCATTATGTAAGTATTTTCTTTTTGAGGAATAGAAAATATTTGTTTTGTAGAGCTCTTGTGTAGAAGGTGTTTTGTTCATTGGTTGATCTTGTGGCTTGTGTTATTCACAAATCTAACATGGTATCAGAGCGAGGATTCAGTGAACCCCTTCTCCATTTTTGAGTCTTTTTCTCATGTAGGGTTACACGATCAAATCTGGATTTTTTTAGTGCTTTTTTTTGCAATTTTTGGAGGTAGGAAAATTTTTGAAGCACTTTGGCACAAAACAGACCTCGCCATAGCATTTGAAATGGCCAAAAACCTAAAGATCAATTGTTGTTTCACAAAAATCTGAGAAAAAAATATTTGGGAGTGATTTTTTGAAAGCACATTTTTTGAGGTAAATATTTTGTATGTAATAGTATGGAATCTATACAACATATGGATCCATACGTTGTACTGCAGCACCATTAATTGTAGGTTTCAAAAATTCTCCCGTGGGTTTCAAAAAAAATCTTTTGCAGGTTTTTTTTTTTTTTTTTAAATTATGCAAAAGCTTTGGAGGGGTTTGATTTTTTAAATCAAAAAATTGTTGCACCTTTTTTTATGATATGACAACAAAATATTCCAAGCGCCAACCCTCAAATCAAGATTTTGGACACCCATATGTCTAGGGGCCAAAATTTTAAGACCCTTGTTTGGTTTTTTAAGGCAAATTGAGCAGTTTTACAAAATCGGGTATATCTTGGGCATATGAACTTTCGTTTTCCAAAAACTTTATATCGTCAGAAAGCTGGTTCCAATCCCATTCCAGATCTACATGTATTTTTTTCTGATTTTTTACCAGAAATTTTCTACAGTTAGTTGAATACATCCCTTCTATTTTTCACTTCTAGGGCCATAACTTGGGCAAACGAATAAGCATTGGAAAGATCTTTTAGTGCTCTACATAGCCATGTAGTCCATTTTTCTAGAATATTCAAAAGGTACATAAGGATCTATCTAATGTGATTTTTTTCTTTTTTAAGCTTTTCTGCTCTCAAAGTTATATTTGGATTTGGTTTTTCCTATTGTGGGGGGTTGTATTTCTCGCTTTTAGTATCTATATACATTTGAGATCAAAAATCCTATACCACACATTATTTTGAAAACCACAACTATCATGGTAGACAAATCTTCATTTGAACATCTTACGCTACACAACTATCATACCTGAAAAGCTCATATGACGATAATGCTCATGTCTAAGGGTTTATGGTCCACTTTGGATGAATTACAACCAACATTGACTTGTCAATTTGAGATATTTCAGCATAGGAACAAGACAAATAATGCTATGGGTTTGATTTCACTACATATTTTAGACAACCTCTTATTTCATTTGGAGTCTTGCAACACTCCTGAGGCTATGTGGACGAGATTCAGTAATTTTTTTGGCACCATCAATGAGTATAGAGCTCTCCAAATTGAGGCAAAATTAACATCAATTGTACTTGATTCTTACCCCTCCATTGACGACTTCTTGCAGAGGTTTTAGTCACCTAAAACTCTTTTGCAGGGTTATAGGAAGAATAAAACTGACAAAGAATGTATTTTCCTGATTCTATCTAAGCTTCTAGGGTCATTTCAGGTCTTCTCTTCTACTTTCTATTCTACTATGGATGCATTGGGTGATGCATTTACCATGCCTAATTTTGAGTTTTTTTGTGATCGTTTGACTCGTGAATAAGCAAAGTTGGTTCAATTTGAATCTCTTCCTAGTTCTAAAACTTAGGCACTAGTAGCACAAAAATCCAAAGGGAAAGACGAGAAGAAAAAAAATCCCAAGACAAATACTTCATCAAGTAGTGAGTGTTCCTCCAAAACATCTTAGAAGTTAGAACAAAAACCTCAAACCACTCCTTCGTATGATAAAACTTCTAAGTCTAGTGCGTCTTCCTCCAAGACAAAGAAGAAATCAGGTGAACCTTGTAGTTTTTGTGGTGAGGAGGGACATCTAGTCAATTGATGTTGGAAGAGATTAGAGGCTTTGGAGGAATCCATGCAGTAGCATAACATCTCCACCCCTAAATCTTCTTCCTCATCTACAAGTAAAGGTCATGCTCTTTCTATAAGGGTCTTACCTTCTACAACTACATGGATACTTGATTCTGTCACAACACGTCACATGACATCTTCTCAAGATTTGGTCTCATCCCTTTCAGATTGTAGCACTACTTAGATTATAGTTGGGGATTCTACACAACTTTCGGTTTTGGGCTCAATCACTATCATACTTGAGGGTGGTTTTCTTTAGAAGGTACTTGTAGTTCATGATATCTCCTCCAACCTTCTTTTAGTGTATCAATTTTTTTAATCTAGCACCGATAAGACAATCGAGTTTACCCCACATGATGTAGTTATTTGAGACCTTCACGATCCTAATATTATCGTGGCTACTGGGAGTGTTGATTCTTCTTCTCATTTATACTGATTTGATGGTTTTGAGATTCATCTAGTTCAGGTTCATCCTTCATAGAACATGCAGATATTGAGAGCATGTTGTGGCATGAACATTTTGGTTATGTCAATTACAAATATCTCCAATAGATGAGTTCATAGGCATTAGTGTCAGGGCTCCCTAAGATTTCTTGTACTAATGGTGTTTATTAGGGATGTGTTCTTGACAAACATCACCGAGATTCTTTTCCTACAGGTAGAGCTACATGTGCCAAGGCACCCTTATAGTTGGTTTATAATGACATCATGTCATTTCTAACTTCTTTTTCAAGGGCCAAATATGTGCTCACATTTATTGATGACTTCTCCAGGCGTTCATGGGTGTACTTTCTTAAGTACAAGTGTGATGCCTTTGATTCTTTCATAATATTTAAGGCATTTATGGAGAAGCAATTTGGTCTTTCTATCAGACAGATACACACAAATAATGGGGGGTATGTTAATCAGACTTTCAGGGAATTTTGCACTGAGCATGGTTTGCAACATCAACTTATAGTTCCACACACCCCTCAGCAGAATGGTGTTGTTGAGAGAAAGAACAAAACTTTATGGGAGATGGCAAACTATATGATTCAATCACAAGATATGCATTATTCGTTTTGGGTCGAAGCAATTAATTATGCCAATTATATTCATAATCGTATGCCTCACAAGGCATTGTGACATATGACTATTGAGGAGGCTTGGTCCCATGTCAAGCTCGATGTATCTTCATTCAGAGTCTTTGGTAGTGAGGCTTGGGAATTCATTCCTAAAGCTCAACGGAAAGCCATGGAGAGGAAGAGTTGACCACTCATATTTATTGGCTACTGTGAGGATGTTAAGGCATATAGGTTGTTTGATCCTACTTCTAGAGAGGTCTTGTTTCAACGAGATTCCCAATTTGATGAGCGTTTTCCTCTAACAGATTCTCCATCCCTAACTTCTCCCTCATCTCCTACTACTCGCTCCTCATATCTCGAGGATTAGTCATCTCTTGAGGGTGAGGATGATGCTCCAGCTATCTCACGACCTCCAAATATTCAACCTTTACCCAAGTGGGCCTGCCATACTATTGATGTAGTTGGACCTTTAGCAGGTGATCCTTCAGACTCCCGTCATACTCATGCGTAGACATTGGGTGAACTAGTCTTTTGATTCATACCATTTTAGATAATTCTTAGAAGTTTTCAAAGGTGGTTGGTATTCTTGAGTGGGATAGTGCTATGGCAGATGAGTAATCTTCTTTGATGAAATCATACTTGGGATTTAGTTCCCCTTCCTAAGGGAAGAAATTTGGTTTGGTGCAAGTGGGTGTACTGTACCAAATATGTTGCAGATGGTTCTATTGATAATTATAAGGCTTGTCTTGTTGCAAAGGGTTTCTCTCAGGTCAAAGGTATTGATAATTCTGAGACCTTTGCCCCTGTTTCCAAGATGAATTCTATTTGTCTTGTACTTTCCCTTGCAACTTCATAGGGATGGTCAGTATTTTAGGTGGATGTGAAGAGTTCCTTCCTTCACGATGATCTTCATGAGGAGATTTATATGGATTAACCACATGATTTTATTGAGGACTCTTCACTATTTTACAGACTTCGTCGTTCACTGTATGGTCTCAAACAGGCACCATAGGCTTGGTATGAGAAGACAGACACTTTTCTACTTTCTTCTAGCTTCACGTAATGTCATTTTGATCCCACAGTTTACATTCAAAGACAAGAGGGTGATCTTTTGATCCTTGTGCTATATGTGGATGATTTTATCCTTACAAGTGGTTCATCCTCCATGATCCAAAATATTGAGCGATCTTTGATAGAGCAGTTTGAGATGACAGATCTCGGCCTTCTACACTACTTTCTTGGTTTACAAGTTATTCAATCTTCAGATGGGATTTCCATATTTTAGAAAAAGTATGCTCTTGACATGCTTTAGATATTTGGAATGCTTGATTGTAAGCTTTCCCCCACACCATTTCAGTTAGGTGTTGTATTGTCTTCCACTTGTACTACTCCTTTAGTAGATGCTACATTATACATGCAGTTGGTTGGTAGTCCTTTGTACCTAACACATTCACGTCTTGATCTTTCATTTGTGGTTGATCTTGTCTCTCGATTCTCACATGATCCACATGAGAGTCATTGGAAAGCTTAAAAATGAATTTTGAGATATATTGAGGGCACCTCACATTATGGTATTCACTATGCATCAGTAGATCCTCAGATTATTGGCTTCACTAACTTTGATTGGGCTGGTGATGTTAATGATAGGAAGTCCACTTATGGGTTTTTTTTACCTTGGTTTTGGCCCTATTACATGGTCTTGCAAGAAGCAATATACTACTGCATTATCATCCACAGAGGCTGAGTATTGTGCAGCGGTTTTGGCCAGCCAGGAGGTTTTGTGGCTTTGGCAGTCATTGATTAAGTTTGATTTTCCTCTTGATATTCCCACTATTCTTTGATGTGACAATTAGAGTGCCATTCATATTTCTTGCAATCCAATGGAGCATTAATGTACTAAGCATATATATATATCCATATGCACTTCATATGACAGCTGATTTAGGATGGTTTTCTCACCTTGGAGTACATGCCTATAGAGGGGTAGGTTGCAGACATCTTCACGAAACCTTTGGCATCGCCTTGCTATCTTCAACTACAATCAATGCTTGGGGTGAAGGAAGTTGTCCTTGGGTTTTGAGTGTTAGAGTTATCATGTATTAGAGAATAATTAATTACTTTAGTTAATTACTATTCTAATTCTCATGCACTTAAGCTAAACTTAGGTTTGCTTTATTAGTTAACTCAATGCTTTATTGATGTTAACTAAAAAGCTAATATTAGATCAATTAATCTCATCACACAGGATGTTGACACTTGTCATGATCTAATCCCTTTATCATTAGAATTTCTCTTATAAAGTGTTCATTCTCTCTTGTAATTATTCATTATGTAAGTATTTTCTTTTTGAGGAATAGCAAATCTTTGTTTTGCAAAACTCTTATGTAGAAGGTATTTTTTTCATTCTTTGATCCTATGGCTTGTGTTATTCACAAATCTAACATTAGGTTCTTCTATAAAATATTTAGAGAATATTGAATACTTTCTTATCTCTAGTTTATTCCTATTCTTTTCTAAGGATAAATTAGTTTCTTAAATGATGGTTAATTAATTATTTTACCATTACAGTAATTAATCATTTCATCTCATCATTTATCATGTGTTTTATTATATATAATTAAGCATCTCATACATCTATATCATAATCAAAATTATGACACGAAAAATCCATCCATATCATAATCATTAAATAACACATTATGTAATACAAATCTTGCTATATGTATATCACTCAAAGATTGTGTACATAGAACCATAATACAAAAATTAGTACAAAATGAGTACACCATCATAACAAAGTATGGTACCTCTTTATATAATTCCATATATCATGTAGGCTCATGAGTTTTAGGCCCCTCTCATCTTAGCGGCTCATTCTAGATTATAGTGGTGTTGAGGTTGGCTATCACATTGATATAATTGATCTCAAGTGTGTGTGGTACCTAATATAGGTCTGATATGCTCATATTTATCCTCTCAACTCGGTTGCCTCTGTGGCTAAGAAAAGCTCACTCTGTTGTATTATCTTAATCTAGCTAATAAGCACTTGCATACACAAATGATTGAGAATAGGTGTCATTGCTTGAGCCTTTTGTGGCTTTGAATTGGCCTAATATACCTAGCTCTAAAAGCTATTTCATTCTCCTCTCAAGCTATTCACCTCAACATTTTCTCTATCCACCATAGATATGGCCTAGTCTGACTCTATTGTGAGTAATGCAAACTTTATAGTAGCTCGATCATCTCTCAACCCATACTCCTCGTATATTATTCTATTAGATGACGAGCTAAAAAATTCTCCATATTATCTTTTTGTCTCTTGTGGCCTATAATTGGCCATTACATCATGCTCAAGATACACCTAAGGATCTGTCTTTCTAAACACTTGATCAATATAGTTGAGCCAATCAAATACTCAAGCTACAAAAATAAACAAAGTTTCTAATAACTCTTTTGTTCATCATATAATAAAAAAAGTAAAAAATAGCATTTACATTATTGTACTCAAACATAAATAAAAACATACTATTTATACTTGGGTTCTCCACTTGTCAATCAGGGTCTATGGGTGTTGGGTTTCCATATAATCTTCAAATCGGGTAATCTACAAGATGTAGAAGCTTGACCACCTCAACTTGCATCCTTCATACACCTTAAAATACACTTTTAATTTATTATAACTTGTTGTAGTGGATGCCTCCTTGGCTAAACACTCCAAATATGCACTTCACTTCAACTTCAAACTACCTGTTGAGTCTTGAATGAGTTTTTTTTGGATTTTTCACCTTATATATTATTCTAGAAATTTAAAATCATGTAATTCCAATTTTGAAAGACACATTTGATTATTCTAGAATATTCTACCAAAATCTCACATCCAATTTGAATTAAAATTAAATCATTAATTTAAAATTACATTTTATCACCAATTATGGTGCCTAGGTGCATCTAGAAAGATTTCCCTCAATCTCTGCCTTATTTGGCCAATTTTGAAATTAATTTTTTTTCCTTTATGCCTCTTTCCATTTGCATGAAATAAATAATTGGATTTCCATCCATTAGTGTAAGAAAATAAATATGCAAGGCATCTTATTTATGTGCTCCTTGGAGGAGCTGAAATCAGCTCGCACTCTAGGATCACTTATAAAACAAAATGATAATCTTCCACTAGAGAGCATGGAAAGATAATAGCTTTATCAATTGATATGATATGATCTTATGATACAAAGTTTACAATAACATTTCTTATATAGACAAGGTGAAAGATATGATTAGACAAGATTATACCATGTGTCTTAATCATATACAATGAGATAACTAACTCAACTATTACTAAATCACCTATGACTCAAAAATTAAATGCCAAAAAGATAAGATAAGATATAAGTGAAAAATAAGACTTCTAGAAAGATTCCTAGTACCTAAGTAGACTTAACATGTGAATAGGAACTACTAGTGAACTTGTTGGTGTGAATAGGGTCTTATACCTAGCTAATTCCTAATAGGGGAACTTATTCACATGTTAAGTTTACTTAGGTCCTAT
>VDFB02254301.1:106744-181236 GCA_007258455.2 Sequoia sempervirens | reverse complement strand
ATTATAAAAATGATCTTGTCTCCAACTCTCCATGCTGGTAAAAAACCAGGTGATAAAACACTTTCCTATTGAAATCGTAGAAAACAGACTCTTCTAAGTTGTCAGTAGTGTATTATATTCTGTTTCATGCCCTTGTTAACAAGAACCTTTGATATGTTTTGCAGTGTTTTTACAACATTGGCTTCATTATAAAGAATTCAAATATAAATAAAAGTAGAGTGATTTAGAAGCAATATATCAATTAATAATTCTACATGCAAACTTTAATTTGAAAATGCTGTGCTTAAACAGTTATAGAAAAAAAGACAAAAGGTAAACAATGCACACTTCATAGTCATAGAGAACATTGATAAATGTTTATAGGAGAAACAAAGTGTATGAAATTCACATCAATCTTTATGTTAACATGTTATTTTGACTAACAACCATAATCACATATTTAAACTACCAATTACAAAGTTAAACTCAACATTGAACCATACCACTGTATAGATTTCTAATGTCCAATTTAAAAATCTGAATCTTGGCCAATTTTGACTTTAAATACCATACCGAAGAAATGCAATCTCTCAATTTTCAGTCAGCTTTTATGTCCAAATACCTACATATGTATACAAGAATCATACAAAAGAACCATGTCATAAATTGAAATTGTATCCCTAAGATGTAACTATTGGTACTTTGTGGCAATAATCTCTTAAGCAATCTTGAAAGTTCAATGTCCATGGAAGCATGAATACGGTTGCATGTTCCTCTGAAACTATAGGAATCAGATTCATATATTACAAAGCTTTTAATCTTGTAAGAACATACCACAAGAAACAACTAACGATCTAGACTAAAAAATGAAGATCACCCAGAGTTTTTCCTAATATTTTAAGTCAAACAAATCTTACTTGCTTTATTTAAATTCATTTTCAGTCCAAGGGATTGAGATCAAGTGGTTAAAGCATTGGGATCCTATTGGAGAGACCCAAGTTAGAATCCCCAAAAAGACATCTAGGATGGAATTCTAAGCGGTGACTCTTGGTCTTCCATTGTTTGGCTTTTTGCAGTAACTTCTACATTGTTTCTCTTGAGGAGCTAACTATTGTATTGCTCATAAGGAGCTAAGTATTAGTATCAGTTCGCTCGGATGCTCATTTGAGCTATACTTGTAGACTATATGAAAAAAGTTAAAACAAAAATTAAATTATTTACCTCCAGCAGAATAAAAACAACAAATAAGTAATTACAAGGTAGGCTTTTCCTAATGAAAAGCCCAATCTCTTAAATGCATATACACCACACTTGAGTGTCAATAACAATCCTCACTAACTAAATTATTCAGACATACAACATATAAATCTTGAAAAAAAATAATCAACATTAATTGCGTCAGTCACCAAATGAGAGGAAGTATACCACTTAGCTTGAGAAGGGTAAACATTGTAGCTGCAATGAAAAACACCATTGAAACGGCCACCCAAAAATGCTGCAAATAAATTCCAATATATGCAATATCAATATCTCAACAGAGGGAGAAATGTAGCAGTAAAAGAGAACCACGAGCACAGTTTCTCCTCAATATCCAAGAAGAATAAAGCATATGTTGTTATGTTTTAAAAAATGAAGTCCATGTTTTCTAACTTCAATGAAAGAAAATGAACTGCATGTAATGAGAATCTAATAAAGTGGTGTTTCCAACCTCTAACATGGCAAGAGCGTAAATTACTGGAAATGTGATATTCAACAAGAATACAAGTGGCATAATTAAACATTTGCAAAAACCCTATTATGTATCTCAAGATTCATTTCATCAAAATTCTCCTAAGCCACAAGAATGACATAATAGAGATACCACACTAGACATTAAAACATTGTTTTTATTTAATTGCCAGCCATGATCATGTATCAAAGAAAAATTGGAAAAATTCTTCTATGAATTAACTTAATTTATATGAAATAGTTACTAAAAATAAAATAGAGGTTTGTTGCAATTTTCTATGTATATAGAATAGGTACAGTCCAATAACATAACTACACCACAATTTTAGACTCAACACATAGTCATTTGGAAAGAACTAGAGAATATTTTCCAGGAAAATTAACGCTCATCTGGATAGATAAATTTTTAACTTATATAGTTGAAAATTCCTTCTCTCCATGGATTCCACTGAAACTGTTACATCAAATTGCTGCATAGTACTTTACCATCGGCAGACAATTTAGTCAAAACAACGTGAATCTTATTGGTGAGTTTCAAAATAATTAATAACGCAGACTTAGATTTCTTGTTGGGATAAGATCAACTATATGGAAAGCCACTACAACAGGTAAAGAAGAATAAATAATACATATCCAGGCAAAAAGGTACCTCTTTCCCCCCATTACAACTACAGAAGCCACACTGGAATTCAGATAAAATAGATGAAGATGAAAGTTTATTTCTAACCCAGTTACACCACTTCCCCCACCATGAGAGACTTACCATTTGCCCATTCAAAACTCTAGTGAAAAACAAATGCTAATTTCAACATGTAACATACCTTGACTTCTACCACAGAAAAATGTAGTTCAAATGTTCACCATGGAAAAAGGGTTTTAAATATGTATTCCCAACAAGTCTTGTTTTAATTTTTGTTTCCAAATCAAGATTCTTGCCTCTTGAAATATTAGGCAATAATACTACCCCGAAAAAGGAGACATCATCCATTTTGTGCATGGAAAATTCTAAAGATATTGAATTTTTTATTTGAGATATAAAAGGATATTTTTTACCCCTAAAATCTCAAAACAAAACAAAACCAACTGCATCACTTCAGAATTAACAGTAAATTTATACATGAAAATTTACTGTTGAGCTCAATTGGCAAGCAATAACATAAAGTTCCAGTTATAACCTGCTTCAAAATGTAATGTCTCCAAACATTATCACCTAATAGCTTTCATCATAAAATTTAATCATGACAGCTATATACCAATGGTATTTTAGTAGTATAACAGCAGTTTAATCATGACAATAGTATAACAGTAGTATATTACATAACAACAGTATTTGATTGTATAAATTTTAGAGTTTCAAAATTAAAGTTAAAATTTGAAGTCTAAACTCAAATCTCAAACTTCAAAATACAACTACACCATATGTGGGCTATCAAATCAAAACACTCAAAATCTATATCACTCTCTCGCTAAAGTAGTGGTTTGTCCAATGGAATCCCAATCAATCCCAATTGCACCTCCTCGTCAATCTACCTAACATCTTCAGGATCAATATCCCAACATGTTGCTAGAGTCTATCAATACTCAATTGTCTACCCATCTTGAAATATCAGGGCACTATGAACTACAACTAGTTTTTCTGTCAATTTAGAGGTAAGCCTATTCCTCTTGATCGAGTGGATGAAGCCATAGGTGAACCAATCGTTGCACAGACAATTGTCATTGCACCAAAAGATCAACCTGTTAATGCCCGATACCACCGCCAGAGTTAATGAATCCACAAGAGGCAATTAAGCCATGTCACAAACCCAAGCATTGCGCTGCACAGCACAAAGAGACCAAGGGCACACACCTTGCAACAAGGGTTTTAAATATGTATTGCCAACAAGTCTTGTTTTAATTTTTGTTTCCAAATCAAGATTCTTGCCTCTTGAAATATTAGGCAATAATACTACCCCGAAAAAGGAGACATCATCCATTTTGTGCATGGAAAATCCTAAAGATATTGAATTTTTTATTTGAGATATAAAAGGATATTTTTTACCCCTAAAATCTCAAAACAAAACAAAACCAACTGCATCACTTCAGAATTAACAGTAAATTTATACATGAAAATTTACTGTTGAGCTCAATTGGCAAGCAATAACAACAAGTTCCAGTTATAACCTGCTTCAAAATGTAATGTCTCCAAACATTATCACCTAATAGCTTTCATCATAAAATTTAATAATGACAGCTATATACCAATGGTATTTTAGTAGTATAACAGCAGTTTAATCATGACAATAGTATAACAGTAGTATATTACATAACAACAGTATTTGATTGTATAAATTTTAGAGTTTCAAAATTAAAGTTAAAATTTGAAGTCTAAACTCAAATCTCAAACTTCAAAATACAACTACACCATATGTGGGCTATCAAATCAAAACACTCAAAATCTATGTCACTCTCTCGCTAAAGTAGTGGTTTGTCCAATGGAATCCCAATCAATCCCAATTGCACCTCCTCCTTGTCAATCTACCTAACATCTTCAGGATCAATATCCCAACATGTTGCTAGAGTCTATCAATACTCAATTGTCTACCCATCTTGAAATATCAGGGCACTATGAACTACAACTAGTTTTTCTGTCAATTTAGAGGTAAGCCTATTCCTCTTGATCGAGTGGATGAAACCATAGGTGAACCAATCATTGCACAGACAATTGTCATTGCACCAAAAGATCAACCTGTTAATGCCCGATACTACCGCCAGAGTTAATGAATCCACAAGAGGCAATTAAGCCATGTCACAAACCCAAGCATTGCGTTGCATAGCACAAAGAGACCAAGGGCACACACCTTGCAACAATTCCCCCTGCCCCCCCAAATGCAAGCAAGGGGTTCGAACCTATAATCCAGGCTCTAATACCAATTGTTGCAAAGATGGTTGCCATTGCACCAAAAGATTGACCTATTAATGCCCGATACAACTACCAGAGTTAATGAATCCACAAGAGGCGATTAAGCAATGTCACAAACCCGAGCACTAGCACAAGGAGACCAAGGGCACACACCTTGCAACACCAATTCCTCTCTACAACTGAGGAACTAGTAATCTATGAGAGTAGACAAATAGCAAGTTGTTTCAATTCCAATATGTCCTTCCCATGAAATTTCCACCATCCAATGGGGTTTTTTGTGCAATGTTGGCTCTATCCATCCTAGCCTTTAGTTTGTTGAATGTAGGCCCTAAAGATCGAAAAATTGAAGCCACCACTATTTAAGTATAGTTGCCTTCTCACTACTATACATCTTACTAAGGGCTTTCATAAACCCCTCCATTAACTCGTCGTCTTTAGAAGAAAGAATTTGGCTAACTCTAGGTGTGTACCACTTGGAATTAAGAGCATAGGCAGCCATATGAAGAGAATTATTCATTGTGTTCCACCTCTTGTGACAAGAGGCCCAATATGCTCATAGAATTGTAATCTAGGATCCTTGTCATGAATTGCCTACTTCATTTGATCAAGCATGCTATCAAAAGTCTCATAAATCTCTCCAAGGCTTTGAGAGTCTATATCCGCATACCTAATTACCCCCACAATAAGTGATTATACAGAAAATATATTTGCAAGCTACATTTAAAAATTATGACATTAACACTATTAATAATGTAAATTAAGATCTAAATAGAAACAAAGTAGAAACTCAAACATATTAATTTAAATTATGAAATCAAATTTTCTTACCAGATATTGGACCACCAAGTGTCATTAAGCACCCCTTCTCTCACCTTCTTCTCTTCTTTTGTCTTTGATTGAGCCCACTTCTTCCACTCTCCACAAACCATGTATTGTAGAGCATCCTGCACCTCCTATATTCTCTCCAACAAAATAAAGTAGCTAGAATATCTAGTCTCAATTGGTTAGAGGAATTATTTCATTGAATCAGATCGGAATAGTGCAAGTGAAATGTGATGGTTACATACAAACATTCGTATGTCTCTAGCTTCAACCACTACCATCTTTGCCTAATCTATTTTTCCAATGTCTTTCGAAGTATTATTTGTACACAACATGGAGTCCAAAAAATATGCTCGTAAGTGCTCTCAACCATCAAACCAACTAACTTACAAATACAAATTGAATCTATCACAACTTGCACAACATTAGAAAACCCAGCCCAAGCTCCTCTATGGCCTCCTTCAAAATGGCAATAGCTCTAAAAAAGTATGAATCAGCAAGACATGTAACAATAATATTAATGAGTGGCCAATGTCAAATACCAATCCAGCCATCCATGACAATGGAACCACCAGTCCCCATCCATGTTTGTCTCATCTACTCCATCAACATGTTCGCCTTTGAATATTGTTTGTTGAGGAGGGAGATACACACTCTATGTTCTCCAAGGGGAACATAAGAGGGTCCAACTGCCATTGCATCAATCAGCATACCTTTGAAATAAGGAGACCTTGCCAAATAAAATGGGATGGCATGGACATAAAAAAAAAAATTGGCCACTAAATCATCAGCTTGCTCATGTTTTTGCAAATTCATTAACCCTACCACTATATTTTTCAAACCTGCAGTAGAAGTGACCTTCCTCTTCCCTCTATCACAACTCTCTCCAACTAACACATTGGAATATTCATCAATAGATTGCAATGTTTTGGATGAGTGTTTCTTACTCTTAGTGGTACTAGTAAATTTTTCATCACTCTCCCCAACCAACCTTGCCATTTCAACTTGTTCATCTTTACAAACTCTAACCTTGTGTCCACTCACCCAATAAATGGTATGTATCCCTACTATACCTCCCATGATAATCAACTTTGTAAATATGACGTAACCAATACCTGCTGCCACCTATATTTTTACACTTATTAATGGTTAAATTAGTGACAAATTGAAGCAAGGGTTTATTGGGGTTTAATGGTCCTTTTGCAAAATTTTGAAAAGAGGTTGAACGGCATGCAAAATAATCTTGTGGAATTCAAATAGAACTTGTGTTTGGATTTCAGAATGAGAAGAAAGGTATATTCTATTTACTTCAACTTCTTCAATTTTCTCATTCTCATTGTCATCCTACTACTAATGTTCATTTTGTGGTGTTTATATGTTACAACAATCTAAAACAAAACATTTTGAAACTAATTACAAACCCTCTCTAACAAGCTAAAAAAAAATCATTTAGCAATCAAAATAACATACCTTGCTGCAATGGTTGCAACTGAACCAAATGGTGTCTTCTTTGAATCTTTCAAGGTAAGTTTCTAACTTGTTTGTAATCACTAAAAACTATCTTGAGACCACCAAATCCACTGCTATATATATTATTTCCTGACTGCTTCGAGTTTCAACCTATGAGAGCATGGCAGATGAGGCCCTTTGTAAAGTTAAACCTAAGTTACATGGGGAGGCATCCCCACCCCTCAAATCCCTATCCCTGAACTGTAAACACTAAACAGTGATATCAAATATTGTAATGATCTCCAACAACAATGGCATAACCTCCAACACAATCAATAGAATTATAAAGAGAAGGCATCTTTTGCATATTAGGGCAAATAAGGGGTGTGGGGGGGTTTGTGGGACCCCTACACCCCTTTTAAAAAACCCAATAAAATTTACCACTTTTTTTTAAAAAGCATTGAAATATCAATTCTTTTCACATGGGGGAATATTGGTTGTCCCCAGCATAGTTAAGGAACATCCTCGCCCACTTCACTGACAACCAGGCAACACCTATGAGTTTCTTGTTGTCCCCAACTTCAAGGACATGTTCCAAGACATTTCCACATTTTGCAATTGGGCAGGGAGAACCGAGGGACAGGGATGGGTGTCTATGGAGTGGAGATGTGTCCCCCATGTAACACAATGTATTTGCACTGCATATGTTTTCAGAATTTATGGTATCTTGTATCTTTCTTCCACTCCCACTAAATGTGAGAAGCTGCCACATGTTGCACAGTGCTTACAATACTACCTTGATTTTAATATTTGATGTAATAATTGCTATGGTCTCATCCACACTCTCCTCAATACAATCTTCTTCCTGCTACCTATGGTGCAAACATTGAACAAACTTTCCTAATATGCATTGCAAAACTAATTAAAAGGAGTTGCCTACTCCTCCCCAACAGGTCTCCTCAATGACTTTTGGAGATTAAGAGAGGGCTTCCTCCTCTATTCAAGTTATGAACAAAGATCCAATCTAAGATCAAATTGTGTGCCAAGTTTGGCAAATCCTTAGCCCCTTGCTATCTACAACTGAGAAGGCAGGGCTTCAAAGATGTGAATCTGCTCTCCTCGCTTTGCAGTAGATCATATCACCCTATTCTACTCTCAAGATCTCCATGTGTGAATATAGAAGACTACAAAATTCAAGAGCACCCGCAATGTTATGATCATTTATTCCCAGATTCGTTTTTAAGTCCTTACTATTGTGAACTACAGCTTGCTATCAAACAAGAAACAGAAACATGGGGCATATAAGCTCCAAATGTTAGTACTAGCATACAATAGCCCCTAAGATTTTGATGTCAAGAAAATAAGACCATATGCAACAATACTCTGATGCAATTGGATTCATAAAATATAAATGGCTAAATAATCAAAGAGACCATTTACTACAATTCCCAAGCTTAAAAAAAAAAAAATCAAACAACCTGTAACACAAAATGGAACTTCACATACCCCCTTGTATCCACATTGCAAGTCTAAAGGATATTTCAAAAATCCAGCCATCATCTTGCAGTTTGTATCAAACAATGCAACAGAAATCAGAAAACATTGATTTTGTACTTGTAGAGGGGGGCCGACTGCTCAGGATCCCAGGTCACAGGAGGATCTAGAACAATCGGCTGCCCTGATCTACCTCGCACTAAGGGGTTGTTTAAGATAGGTTTGATGTTTAAGGGGTGAAAAGGAAGGACAGCTGATCTACTGCTTTCCTTCTACTGACCCGAGAGGTTTAGGAAGTTGGGTGAGCAGGTTTCTAGAGTCCAGGCTGCAACTTAGGCAACTCACTGTCAGAGGACTCCAACGCGGGGTACGTACAACAGCCCGACGCGCTGGCGTCTCAGTTGGGCATTGGCGTCCATACAAATAGTAAGTGTAAAGTATAGTCTAGGAATCAAAGGAACCTACTAACAACCCAACAAGTACAGTTTGATAATAATAACAAAAAGCAACTAAACAACTAAACTACTAAAATAACAAGAAAAATACTTTAACTTGATAGATAAATTGATTATGAACGAAATGATGAGCAAGGATAGTAGAAATCCAACTTACGGTCAATCCAACCTCCCGCAAGCTCCACACGAACGAAATACCTACACACACAGTGACGGAAAAATGTCGGGGTTGTGTATAAAGGGTTGTCGTAGTCAATCCCCCACTTTGGTGTTTCCACCTCCACGGACAACCAGTATAGCAATGATAGGGAAATGTGATAAAGAAAGATATTGGAATGGAAATACTATGCACTATGCTAAACGATGATATGCTATGAAAACAACACAATGATGCTAAGTGAATGAAAAGTGGAACAATGTCACCTTCAACCACGTGCACTCGAGGAAAATGGGCGGAGTGAGCTTGCAAGCTTGGAGATGCCAACGTTGCCGCAACAACGAGAGGAGTAAAACCAACAGAATATCAACTTGCAGCTTCAAAGATGGTGAAAATGTTGTGAATGAAGTGTGTAGAAGGGAGTGTGATCAAGAAGTTGCCAAGAGAGAGTGAATGAATGAAGAAGATAGTCATTTGAAGGTGAAATTGGAGGCAAAGGAGTCATTTGAGGTCGGTCAAGGGCACGGGGACGTTACACTTCATCACCAATAGAGAGTTGTAACGCCTCTACGGATTCTAGAGGCAAGAATCCTATCGGGACGGCAGCGCGCCGCGCAGACATCCACACGCCACGCTAGCGTCCCCAATAGAATATCCTCCACCAACACTAAAAACAACTGCCAAGTGGATGGGAAGCGAATGAAGGACGTGGAATAGCATTATCGGATTTAATTTGTCTAAGGTAGGAGGTGCATAAATGGGGAATTTGCAAGGGGTGCAAATTCACGCCATTACAGTACTAAAGTACATTGATTTTTTTTTTCAGAAACATGTTCCCCATCTTTCTAAGAGAGTGTTCTAGCAATTCTTTGTATATCTTGGGATATCATCAATAAGAAACATGGACTCTAGCACCAAAAATACTCATAAACTTATAAAATTGCAAGCAATCCACTTGAACAGCGGAAAACCACACATTCCACTGTGCATGCATCCAAGATTGTATCTTCAATTTAAGACTGCCATACAGAGGAGCAGGTTGCAGACATCTTCATCAAACCTTTGACTAAGGCCATGTTGCAACATGTGTGGACTTACTTGGGACGTAAGGAAGTTGTCTCCCTTCTCCATTTAGTACCTCTGAAGCTAATATACAGGGGGATTGTTATTTTATGTTCCCTGACTCGTTGGGAGTTGGATTAATTTGGTCAGATTTTATTTATTATTACACTAATAAAATCAAGCGCCAATATGGTAAGGAGTAACTGATCAATTAATAGTAGACTTACGACATGAACAAGAACATATGCAGAAGACAGAAGGCCTCAAATGGGCATTACAAGCTAGGATATCTTAAGTACAGAAATCTGTTAAAAGACAAGAGATGTCAACTTTGAGGCACCAATATGTTTAATTTGTATATTATATAGGCACCTCAAAGTTCACATTTCTCAATATTTAACAGATTTTTGTATTTTACATACTGTATAAAGTAAAACAAATTCTTTCATTGTTTGTGACAACAATTTTAATATATTTTTAGGGCACAATGATTTGTTGGCATATTATTTACATAATTAGATATATTATTATTAACCATGAAACAAAACCCAGTGATATTTCCCAGATACACCAATAAATCATAACACTCGAATAAATATTTTATTATCAGCCAAATGATTTTGCTGGTATATTAATTTAGATAATTTGAAATAGTAAGCTAAAAATATATCATCAAAACTATGATTACCTTT
Source organism: Sequoia sempervirens (assembly GCA_007258455.2). Taxonomy (NCBI): domain Eukaryota; kingdom Viridiplantae; phylum Streptophyta; class Pinopsida; order Cupressales; family Cupressaceae; genus Sequoia; species Sequoia sempervirens. The sequence goes on along the minus strand of VDFB02254301.1, from coordinate 170,496 downwards.
GATATTCATTTTCTTCTAATATTCATTTAATGTAATATTCATATAGTAAAGAGATAGTAACACAAAATCAATGAAAATGGATATACATATATGATATCTTTGGAATATAACATTAATTGTGTTATTCATACTGATTTATAAACTTCTTCTTCCAAAGATTGAAATCTGTTCTTCCTCGTTCCTTTTGGCCACTGCCTTTTTAGTCTTCTATTCCTCAAAACAGGCATACGTGAAAGGAGCTGAGATTAATAGTCCATAACTTGACACATGATACTACATAGGTCAAAACCTTATCTTTCTGTAGGATCCCATATCAATTGTGGAACTGCTAAGTGTCAATGCCCTGTAATTTGTGGATTATCAATCCCCCTGCCACTTACAAAGGCAATTCATGTGTGCAACCACTTTCCATGGGAGTGATTGGACTAGTAGTTGTAGTTCTGTAAACAAAAGGAACATCCATGCAATTATCAAACTCAACAACAAAGGCATATTAATTTGGAGAATTAGATATATTAAGCTTCAAATATATCATTAAAACTATAATATATCATTTTCTTCTCATATTCATTTAATGCAATATTCATATGGTAAAGAGATAATCAAACAAAATTAGTAGAAAATGGATATACTGATATTCATCCTCATTTATAGATATCTTCCTCCAAAGATTGAAATGTGTACCCCTCCCAGCCCTGAACACTCTCTGATGAGGATTATCAGATCTTGTATTGGTCCCTTCACAAAGATTGACAATGGCATTAGTGACTTCATCATTTCTAGTCCAGACAGTGATACTTGATGATCTTCAGTTTTCCTCTACAGCTGTTCTTTGCTCTTTGAGTTTCTTGTCCCCCTTTCTTAGCTATTTGTACCTATTTCCTGACCACTTGTCTTGGTGGTCCCTTGTTGTTTTGTATTTTTTAAGTTTTGTTCTTCCCCTTGGCAGGATCTTTCTAGGTTTCTCCTCCTAGAACTTTCTATTTGTCTCTTGAGCCCCATTGACCGACTATTGGTCATCCATGGAGATTAATATAATTTCTTTATTTTTTCTTTCTTTCTTCACTTTCTCAAACCAGTCATGTGTGAAAGGAGGTGAGATTAGTAGTCCATGTAATAACTTGACACATGATACAACAACAAAGGTTGATTCTTGTCTTTCTGTAAGTCCCATATCAATTGTGGCATTGATAAGTGTCAAGACCTGTAAATTGTGGATTGTTAATTCCCTCTGCCGATCACAAAGGCTATTCAACTGTGCAACCACATTCTATAGGAGTGGTTGGAATTGTAGTTGGAGTTGTGAAGACCGTATCCAATTCTTAGTCTGATGTACCTAAGACCAAGTGCAAGTCCTAAGTGAATTTTATGAATGAGATGCCCCTTGTTATAGCATAGACATTGAGATATTTCTTGGAAATAAATGCAAATATCAATAAAATAGCAAACGGGTTTGAGGAGGTGACCACCAATAATCAGAAAATAATAATATGAATTCAATATCAAAAATTATGGTGCTTTGGGAGAGTCTTTATTTTCCTTATTTATAGGCATAACCATGCAGAAACACACCCCTTCATCCTAATTAAGTAGCATAAGGAAACAAGTGAAACTAATAAATGAGACAGTTAAGGTTAAGCATGCCACAAGTTCTTATCCTCATTACACTTAGGAATATAGATTATTAAGATCATAACAAACACCAAAGGGCACCGTGTGAAGAACATATACAGATAAAAAAAGATAATTTAAATCCAATTTTAAAAAGATAACATAAAAAAATATTTATTAAATACTCGATAATTAATATAATTTTTTTTTTAAAATTCTAACTTGACAAGAGAAATTAGGGGTTTTCACCCTTTAATTTCTAATCTTGAGAAGATTTGTCCTCAGATTGCTGAATCCTTAGTTTGTATTCCACAAGGAAAATAAATAATATGTCTCAGTCAATTGATCTCTTCCTCTTGGTTCTATCTTCCTTTATATACCTTTTATTTTTAATTGACGTGATCCTTCATTTTGTACCTTGTGACCCTTTCATTAACTTAATTAAATTTTTAATTTTTATGACATTACTTATTCCTCTTTGATCGCTCCTATCATAGGTGGCTGGTAGCAATTTATTTCTGGGAGTGGGCATTACAGTTATATCTTTATGTGCATGGAATTCTGAACTATCTCCACTCATAGTACTTGTGACTGAAAAGTAATCACATATTTTTGTACTTACTGGAAGTGTCTCCCAAATGGCTTCATCAGTCATGCTTTCTTCATCACTAGGCATCAAAGCTCTACACATCCTGTATAGCCAACCAAAACCATTAACTTTTTGTATAAGGATGAATAACAAAATGAAAAGTTGATGAAGGAATATCTGTTATTCAAAAGAAATAAAAGCAATAACATTGAATCCGTACTTGAATATATCACCCTGCAACCAGAAACCTTATCTCAATATTAAAAAGTATCAATAACTTCTTTGAAGATAAATTTCTTGTACTCTCTCAGTTCTTTACAGGTTAAATGTGCTTTTGATTATGTGCCCTTTAAAAGATGTAATTGTAAATATATTAAGACATTAAAATCGAGAGGTGTGTAGCTCTGAGCATCTTAAGATGGAGAAATTATGACAAAAATTGTATAAACAATAGCAAAATTGCACCTACACCATTGTCAAGTTAGAAAACTAAAACAAACAATAGGTAAAAACAAGAGCAGTGGTCAACAGCTCCAAGTGCGTGAGATATTAAATCATTAAAAACAGGTATCTAATGTCAGACCTTTTTCCAGGATATAATCAGGTCTATTTGTTTAGAAGCTTCCAGAGAGAGATTTTACTGATAATAGTGTAACAAATGGCCAGAAGAACCAAGATGAATTGAGTTTTAAACATTCTGATTAATGCTATTAACTCAGTAAATCCATGTAGAGAAGCAACTGTGCAACCATTAAATGGGAAATAAAGAAAGAAATGATTCTTGTTAGATTAATGTTCATTAATCCCATTTAAAAAAAAATTGGAATCGATGTCTAAGTACCTATAGGACCCATCTACTGATGGTTCCTTAAATTTGTTTTCCAACTTCATTTTCTCTGGTGTATAATTGCCCACTTTACATTATAACTCAAATGCTAAAAATACAAATTCTGTAAAAGTAGAACTGAAGAATAATAATACCTGAAATTGTCAACAAGGATAATGGCTTCAAATATTAGCAATGGGAGAAAGACAATCTTCAAATTCACTATGCGTATTCCATACACTGCATGAGATAAACAGTCTGGCTTTAAGTCGTGCTATGCAATTCCACAATTCCAATTATTCAGAAGCACTATTTGTATCGAAACTTTATATGTACCAATATAACCTCACACATGCAATTTGCACACTACACACCTGGCTATGAGTTGATAATTAATATAAACTGTCATTTATTTTTCCCAGACCAAAAAGAGGTGAGAAATATTCAAAAGTATGTTAGATATTCTTGTAGAAATGAACTGAAATTTAAAGGTGTTCGGCATGCCTACCATAATGGCTGTCAAGATATGTGCAAAGAAGCAATTCAAAAGCAATGAGAAGCGGTGAGGCAGCAACAGTATGACAAGGTGCCCACTGTCCAATTCAAAGAAGTTCAAATTTTAACATGTAATTAACAATATCTATACAAATCATTTCAATGTCCATCTTCCAATCAAAACTTTCACATTTTAACATGTAACTAAAAATTTCTAAGTAAACAATTTCAATGCATTCTTATAATACCTTGATATACCTTGGTCCTGTTCATGGGGTAATCAATAAACAGAGCATTCAAATGAATGCTAAGTGGGAATCTCTCCCAAATGGGTTTCTAAAGATGAATTTTGATGATACCTCAAGAGGTAATCTGGGGTTGCCTAGTTTTCAAAGACTCTTCAGGCTGGTTTGTGAAAGGAGGATCCTTTTTCTTGGGGTCTGAAATGAACAATAACACGGAGTGGGAACCAGTGGTTTCAGGTCTCCATGGTTTCAGCCCTGGGCCTAAAAAGCTGATTGTGGATGGTGATTCATCTATTGTGATTCAATGTTTGAGTAAGATGGCTTGCCTGAATTGGAAGCTATGGAATTTTTGGACAAAGCAGAAATCCTTCACAACATTTTTGAGGATAGTTTCTTTACTCATTCCTTTAGAGAATGTAATCAGGTTGATGATTTTTTAAACAATGTTGGTATGGAGCAATCACCTTTGTCAGTGCTTATCACTGATCATTCAGAGTCACGGTTTGGCCTAGAAAAGAATGTTTTTGATAAGTGTGGACCCAAAACTTCATCCTCTTTTCATGTGGTATACATTATCATTTGTTATTGCCTTGCTTAATGCCTATTTTAGATTTTGGAGCTCGCCTCTCATCATTTTGAAGTTACATGGGATTGGCTGACATTTCATACTCTAGTTGGCAATGTCTTCTGCTGGTGTGACCACATGTGCTGGAGTGTTTGTTCCATGACTTGTGGAGATGCAAACGCCACTCCATAAAGACCCATGACATATGCATTTGATCGCACCTAATTTTCTCTCCAAAAAGGAGGAAGCATTGTCATCAGCGAACGGGAGGAAGTGGGTGCTCCATTTTCTGCTTCTATCACTAGCAGCTAAAGAAGAGGGAAATTTAGAGGAGCTTGGAAGTAAAGAACTATGCTGTGTCTCCCAGTGGTTTGGGTGTACTGGCATCTATATGGGATCATTGGGTCCTCATCAAGGAATTGTTAGTAGCAAACAAGGAAGTGAAAGATTTGATGACAGCTTTCTGTATGGACCTCTGAATAGTGGTAAAGCATTTACTGGTTTCCCACTGTCATGGGGCACTGGAAGTCACAAGTGTTTTTACTTTGCGTCATCTTACTGGTGGTGTTCTGAAACAGGCAGTTAAGCGCAAGGAAATTAATCATGGGCTAAATCTTGAAGCCTCGTCGAATTGTGGAGGCAACAAGGGTTGTTGAGTTGAAGTCAGTAGCCGTGATGGTTAGGGGTTGGGTAGAGTCTTCTAGCAAGGGCATTGGCACTGGCAGTTCAGTGCATGGAGTGGGTTCGGTGTGTGTTACCCTGGCTCCCTAGCCCAAGTTTTGATTTATGATAGCTCTTTGTTTTGTTGACCGACTTCTTTGAGCTTTCATGTTTGTCAGCCAAGTTATTTCAATTTGTGTTTTAGCTTTTGTACAATCAGTCAGCATAACCATTTAGATTTTGTATGTTGTTTTTTTGATGTTCATGGGCAAGAATCTCTAATATTATCAACAACAAAAAAAAGCTTGGCATACCCTTAGCACTGTAAAAATTTAACCCCATACTTTATTCAACATTCAAAAGCATACAGCTCAGACTTACAATTAATTTCCTCTAAAATAACATGTATGAAAGATAGAGAAGCATTAGAGTTACATGTCGATCATGAGGTGGTGATGGTGCTGGAAGAGAAAAACGTCCTCGAGCAACAACAATATGAAATAGCCAGATAGGCAGGAATATAAACCTGCAAATGTATAAGGAATGTCAGTTGGAGTGGAGCTAGTACAGACATTTGTTTTCCATGCATAACCTCCCTCACATTACAATTTTGAATCTGAAACATGCATAATCACAGACAAATGATAAAATTAATTTGCTTGGTATTTCCTACAAATTTCTACCCTCAGATTGATGCATATTCCTTTTGTGTATTGTCTTGCTGAAACTTTCAAAAATTAATCAACATGCATCTACATATTATGAGCATGTCAAATGATAAATATAATTGAGGAAATCACTTCTTGTACAGGAAATAATTTTGTTTGAAAGAATGCAGTGTAAATGGAAACTAAAAATCACTCCGCACAAAAGACTACCTGAGAATTAATTATTTTTGGAAGAAAGTAAGCTCTGCCTCTTGGATGAAGGGATCAAATATTGGCTTTTCTTTCATCACCTAAGAGTCTAAGACTATACATATATATAGATATCTATATACATGTATATATAATACATATGTATTATATGTATGTATATATACATATATGTATAAAAAAACAATGCCCATAGTTCATTGTTTTGAAAAAAGTATTACTGCCTTTATTGGGACCAAGGCAACATTCTCTCTACTTTCTTCAAATATCCAGACTAGTAGTGTTTGGCTCTTTATCTTCAGGAAGCCATCATCCTTTGGTGTAGATCCTTACATGAGGTCTCTCAAGTTTCTAGAGCCCCCAAGTTGATCACCTTCTTCTTCCAACACATCCAAGAGACTAGCAATTCTAAACAACCCTTGGATACTACTATTTCTCTTATAGATGAGAATAGACCTATGAGACAGAATCTCTCACAGCTTTTGCCTCAACATGTTCCTCCTCAACATCATGGTTCTATTTCTTCCCGACAACACAGCTCAACTTCTTCTCATTGGCATATATATACTCCTCTCTGGCCACCCCCCAGCCACAAGGGGCAAATGCACATTATGAGTTTTTTAACAAATACAAGGGTTACTTCAGCCTTGGCTGTTAGATATGATCCTAAGGAGAGTACCTTAGTTGATCCTCCAAACCCTCAACACTCCTGAACGAGTATTATCAAATCTTGTATCAGTCCCCTCACAATGATCATTGATAGCACCAATGATCTCACTATTTCTAGTCTAGACAATGATACTTGATGATCTCCAATTTTCCTCAGTGTTTGCTCTTTGGGGTTCTTGTTTCCTCTTCTTGGCTATATGTACTAGTTTCTTGACAACTTATGTGAGTGGTACCTTGTTGTTTCATATTGCTTTGCTTTTGTTCTTCCCCTTTTTGGGGCCTTTCTAGGTTCTCTTCCTAGAATTTTCTATTGCAAACTGCTGTACTCTTGAGTCCTAATAACTTACTTTTGGTCATTCATGGACATCAATATAATTTCTTTCTTTCTTTCTTTCTTTCTTACTTACAAATAACTCTAAAGAACTTTGTAAATTTGAAGCACAGACCATAAACAGAAGATACAAAACATTCAGCCCAATGAACTCCAAATACCCGAATGCTCAAATTTTTAATTTCGATTGTGCACTAGAGAGATCCAGGGATCAATTGTAACTCTGATATTGGGCATCATGCTGTATGAATGGTGTAAGAGTTCTCCAAAGGACACAAAAAATCAAAAGGTTCTGACTTCCAGGTTATCTAGGGCACACTCTTCCCACTAGGTCACACTCATACTACAGACTCAGGTATGGCCTAGAAAATCAAATTTTAGATGAAAGGTCAAGATCAATCGTAGAATAAAATCTTTCCTGATTTTCCACCATGAATTACTAGCTTGAAGCTGGCATCATCTCTCAATTATCCAAGCATAGTGCAGCTTACCAAAATTATGCACTGTCTTCCTGTTTTCCAGCAAAGTAAGGTTGGCTCCAATAACCGGTTACAAATTTGTTAGTGTACAGAATAGATGGTGGAATATACCTCAATACTCTAATGGGAGACCTAATTTCCCTGATTCAATTCAAGTTAATGTTAATAGAAATCTCCAAAAGTGGTTGTCTTGTGGGTAATGTTCTGGGGGTTAGGAAGGAGCAATTGCAATGAAGATGACCCAGGTTCAAATAGCACTAGGCTTGCTCCATCGATTATGCATCCAGGTCCAAATTATACTGGAAATGCCCCATGGGAATTCAAAGCAAAAGAAACCCTTGAAATGTGGCCCCTTACCTAGTGGTCCCCTGTATGAGTAATTCTTAAGTTCCCTCAGCAGATACTACTACATAAATTTTGGAATCTTTCTATTTAACTCTATATTTTTTGGGCCCTGCTACATGCTTTCACAACTCTACGTGTCAAATCATCTGAAAATCATTTAATTCAAGTTAATGTTAATAGAAATCTCCAAAAGTGGTTGTCTTGTGGGTAATGTTCTTGGGGTTAGGAAGAAGCAATTGAAATGAAGATGACCCAGGTTTAAATAGCACTAGGCTTGCTCCATTGATTATGCAGCCAGGTCCAAATTGCACCCAAAATGTCCCAAGGGAATTCAAAACAAAAGAAACCCTCAAAATGTGGCCCCTTACCTAGTGGTCTCTTGTGAGTAATTCTGAAGTTCCCTCAGCAGATACTACTATGAAAATTTTGAAATCTTTGTATTTAACTCTATATTTTTTGGGCCCTGCTACATGCTTTCACAACTCTCCATGTCAAATCATCTGAAAATCATTTAATTCAAATTAATGTTAATAGAAATCTCCGAAAGTGGTTGTCTTGTGGGTAATGTTCTTGGGGTTAGGAATGAGCAATTGAAATGAAGATGACCCAGGTTCAAATAGCACTAGGCTTGCTCCATTGATTATGCAGCCATGTCCAAACTGCACCAGAAATGTCCCAAGAGAATTCAAAGCAAAAGAAACACTTGAAATGTGGCCCCTCACCTAGTGGTCCCCTGTACGAGTAATTCTGAAGTTCCCTCAGCAGATACTACTGTAAATTTTGGAATCTTTGTATTTAACCCTATATTTTTTGGGCCCTACTACATACTTTCACAACTCTACATGTCAAATCATCTGAAAGTCATTTTATAAAATGTTTTCAAAAAATTTATTGTACCAAAAAAAGAATGGCATTTAACAAAAGCTTTCCTAAGGTATATCTGCAGCTCCTACAAAGTTCCAGCTCCCTTCTCCAGTGTCCCCTAAATTTCTCCTTACTGAAATGAAGTCACTCTCACATTTCAGGAAGAGATTCCAAAACCTGCAGTTTCTTAAATTTTCATATTTCATGGAGCAATGAGAAAAGAAGCAATAGCAATGAAGACAACCCAGGTTCAAATATGACTGAGCTTGCTCCACTGGGGATGCAACCAGTTCCAAATTGCACTAGAAATATCCCAAGAGAATCTTAAAGCAATACACACCCTCACACTGCAGTAAAGTTCCTTCAACAAATACTGCTGTTGAAATTTTTAACTTGTTTGCATTTAACTCTATAACATTTTGGCCATGCTAAATTATCAGAAAGATGTTTTCAGAAAAAAAGGCTACCATTTGACAAAGGCTTTCCTAGAAGATTTCTACAGCACCTGTAAACTTCTAGCTCCCCTCTCCTCTAAAATCCTCCTTCCTAAACTATAGTCACTCCAAGTTTCCAAAAAGATATTCCAAATCCAGTCTCCAAAATTTTTATATTTCATGAAGCTGTAGCAATGGGAGAATTAGTCCACCCCCTTTCACCAGTGAATAAGATCTCCCACAGAGAAGTATTCCAAGCTTCAAGTGTGAGATACAAAGAGAAAATTAACAAATATTTCCACAAGTGCTCATAAACATGCTAAGGAAGTGCAAAAAGGGCATCCTCAATTGAAAACCCTGGATACATGAAGTACTACAAATACGAAAAAAGTACAATACAATGACTTGACATTTAAGTGGAAATGTTCAAAGCACTGCCACTTATTCTAAACTCCTAACATCATAGTCGAAAAAGAATACTGCTACTCAAGTTTATTCTGCTTCTGGGAAACATTGCCTAACTAAGTATTCCATTGTCTTCCTACTTATTTTAACTTCACATCTCTTTTCACAGGTTACCTAACATGCAATTACTTGCTATAATGGATATTGACTAGTTCTCAAAATACCTATGAATATTTTTTTATAAGAGGGAGAGGGCCCCTTAATATACAGAGTACACACACATGCAGAGAGTAAATGAAAGCAAAGACTTCCCAAAGTTGCTTCCCTCCACAAAATCTGCCAAGACAAAAGATCAAATAAAATTGGCAAGAATTCCATAAACTCAGCTCTAATTCTCTTTTAAGAACTGCCCAGCTCAATTTTGAAAAAGAGATGACTTTTGCCAAATCCTTTCTGAGTAACCTGTTTAAAATATTTTGTCCTCATAAATATACGGTGTTATGTGATCATAGCTAAGGATATTTTTGAGCTGCTTCTACAGGTAAACATAATTATTCAGGTCATGGGTATGCGAGACACCAGTTTTGTGTATGAGACCTTTTTTGTGGAAGCCAGATAGGAGATTGATTTTTAGCCTACTTTATGTATTGTACAACACGATGTAAATAAGCTATCCACCTCTAGCTTTGAAAGTGTGCCTCCAATATGGTGCGCACACTCTCTCACCATCAGGCCCACACAGGAGTACGCATGGTCTTAAAGCCAAGAAGCTTATCCTATCCACCTACAGATTTGATCATGTAATCCCTACACGAAGCACATGCTCCCTTACCATCAGACCCAGACAGGAGTGGGCATGCTCTTAAAACCAAGCTACTTTCAGAGTCCAAAGGACTATCGTGTTATGACAATGAGGCATTGAAAAGGGTATGACCCAGCCTGAAAACCCCCTTGTTGCAATGAGGGCGTCATAAATCGAGTGAATAGCTGGCGAGGTTGTGGAGTAGAAGTCGCAAGGTTATATTCAAGGTTTAGTAGGCATTAGAAATCTTAATAATTCGGTCCAAGCTTTTCCCTCGCACAAGATTTACCGAGCAAAATGAATACAGCTACAAACTGCAATGACACCATTCAAAAAAGACACTTCATTCTAAATAATGGCATGATCTGAACAATTCGAGCCAGCCGATGTTGAAAACTTCTTTAGAATTTAAGGCTATGGAAGAAAACATGCAAAGCGGCATCAATTTTTGTCTGTGAACCAGGCTCAAAACCCACTCGTTGCAATATGGACCTCATAACCCGAGTGAATATGTGGCGAGGTTGTGGAGCAGTAGTCACAAGGTTATAGTCAAGGTTTAGTGGGCATTACAAATCTTAATTATTCGGTCCAAGCTTTTCCCTCGCACAAGATTTACCGAGCAAACATGAATACAGCTATAAGCTGCAACAAAACCATTCAAACAAGACACTCCATTCTAAATAATTATAAGATCTGAACAATTCGAACCAGCCAATGTTGAAAACTTTTTAGAATTTAAGACAACGGAACAAAACATTCAAAGCGGGATCATTTTTTGTCTGTAAACTAGTATTTTATCATTTCCTGCACACTCGGTTATTTTCCATGGAACAGCTGGCAGTCAAACCTGAGACCTTCAATTAGCAGCTCTGAGATACAGACCTCTTTCTGTCCTCGGCGTGGATTGTTCTTCCAACAATATTATATACCTCACGTCACGTTTCCTCGGAAACGTTCCCTGTAAACTGTTATATCTACATCTTGAAAGCTCGTGTGTAATAAATTGAAGGGTTTAAGAAAACAACTGACCACCAAGAGCGCTTGAGGTGCTTGTCCAGCTTCAATGTCAGCAGAATTGTGAAGCACAGCAACAAACTGTGCGCAGCCACAGCTTGCGCCGATTTCAACACCCTCGACCACGTCATGCTTTTCACAGGTACCATGTTCGAACCCGCTCCACCCAAATCACCGTCCTATTTCATCTCAAAACCAATCTAAAATTCCTTAAATTCCCCCCAAGTTTCATGACTGCAGACAGAAATTAGTGCGCTTTTTGTTCGGACAATAAAGATTCTTGCTGCTCCCTGCTCTCGTATCTAGCTATCAGCCATTCCCTACCTAGTACTAGGCTTATATTTGCAGATAATCCGTCGTCATATTCTTCGTTTTTATGTTCTCGATGAAATCGGGCCAAATGCCCGCTTTGTCCAATCACACCATCGGCTTTACCGCCATTCTCGCCGCTAATTTAAGAAGGGCGGCAGCGCCGTTACCGTTGGTAGAATTACACGATAGGTGAAATGAGGTGAGGAGTTGGTTTGTGAATTTGGCAACCTCTGCCTCCCGCCTACCTTTACTGGGGCACCCGGTCACGCTAGCCCGCGGTTTTGTGGAAAACACTGGAGCGGATTCTACGGTTTGTGCGTGATTTCCCGCACTCCCACCGGAGGTCGAGTGGCGAAGTTAGCTCGAATATTACAAATCCAGATTATTATAATTGAATGACTTCCCCGAGAATATTGCTCCCCACTTGGGTTGAAAAAATTTAAAAAACACTGTATAAAAATATTTATGGATAATTTGTATTACTAAGTATAAGTAGTTTTGTATATTTAAGTGTTGGTCTCACTTGATGTCCCCATCAGATCAGGTACAGATCAGGTACTCAAAGTGGCGCTGACAGTTTACTCTGCGCCCATTCCTCGACTTACTAGGATGTGCGGGGTTTGTCGTGCTGTACATTTCCCCGGAAAAAAAATAGTTTTGTATATTTATGTTCAAGGGTTTATTATATGAAATGGACCATCTATTTTTTTTTCAAATCAATCATTGAGAATTAAGAAACATGGAAGAGCATGCAATTAATTTAATTGTGCACATTCTTCTTGTTATATTCTATTTTTATTTTTAAAATGATTTTGTTTTGAAAACAAAGAAAATAAAAGAAATTGATAATGAAAAAAATAAAATTCTTTATTAATATTTCAATTCTATATAAATTACTCTATTTTTAAAATGATTTAACAATTTAATTAAAAATAGATTTTTTTTCTAATTTTTATTTGTAAAATGATGTAACAATTTAAAATTGGATTTTTTTTTCCAAACATAAAGAAAAAGAAGAAGTTGATAAGATTGAAATGTAAAGTATAATTATATTTTATTAACATTTCAATTCTAATAAATTTAAAATTAGTTTCACTCTTTTATTTAATTATTTATTATTATTTTTTATTTATATTTGCATTTTGATATATTTTGACTTTGCATTTAGTTTATTCTATTTTATTTTTAAGTTAGATTTAAGTTTTAAATTTATTTTTATTATTTATGTTCTTTTATAAAATTAAAAAAATAATAATAGTATTATAATTAATTGTCTTATTAAAATTTTAATTATTGTAGAATAATTATATTTTAATTTATATAATAAAATAAACTCAAAACTTAAAATCTAAATTAAAAGTTATAGAGTGAGAGAGAGAGAGAGAAACTAACTTTTGATCATGCCTCTATAGAGTTATGCTCAAGGTAGCATGTCATTTGATTAAGGATGTGATAATTCACCTTTAAGACCCCGTCACTTTACCCATTACACACTTAAGGAGGAAATAGATAGATAAAGAGAGAGGAAGAGAGAAGGGAGAAGGGAGATAGAGATGAGATATAGAGAGGCAAAGGGAGAAAAAAAAAGAGAAAGAAAGAGATATATATATATAGAAAGAGAGAGAGAGGGGTAAGGATAGGGAGATATATATAGAGAGAGGTGGAGATAGGGAGATATATATAGAGAGATGAGAAAAAGAGCTCTCTCTCTCTATATATATAGACATATATCTTCATATCTATCTATCTCCCTTGTCTCTATATCATTACCTCTTCTTGTATCTCTCTCTCTTCCCCCTATCTTTCCCAATATGTATTTCTCTATCTCTCCCTCTTTATCCCTCTCTCCTTATCACTCCCTCTTTCTATATCTCTCTACTTTATCCTCTCTCTGTCCCTCTCTCTCCCTTCCTCTATCTATTTGTATATCTATTTCCCTCACTATCTCTATCTCCATATATATCTATCTCTCTCACACACAGTCCTTGTTTCCCCCTCCCTATCTCTCTCACTTGAACACATACGCTCTTAGTTTCTCCCTCATTTTCTCTATCTTTATCTCTCCCCTTCTCTCCATCTCTCTCCCTTACTTAATTACTTGTTTTTATCATCTCCTTTATCTCTTACTCTTTCCCCCTCTATCTACATCTTCCCATCTCTCCCTCTTTCTATACCCACCTCTTCCTCTCTCTATCTCTCTCTTTCTCTTCTCATAGATATATATATATATATCCTCTCTTTATCTCCCCCTACTTCTCTCTACCTCTCTTTGTCTCTATTTGTCTACCTCTACTACTCTCCATTTTTTTCTCTCTATCTCTCTGCCTCTGACGCTCTCTCTATATCTTCTTATATCTCTATCTCTATCACTTTATCTCACCATCTATATGTCTATATATCTCTCCCTCCCTCTATATATCTCTATCTCTTCCTATTTATCTCCCTATCTCACTCTTTATCTCACTCTTTATCTCTCCCTCTACATCTCTCTATATCTCTATTTATTTGTCTCATTTATCTATCGCTCTATCTTCATATCTACCTCTATCTTGTTTTCTCCCCCTCTATCCCTAGACATGTATTCCTCTCTCTGTTTATCCATCTCTCTCCCTCTATCTCCCCTTTTCCCCTTCCTAGACATTTATATCCATATCTCTTTGCCTCTTTATCTCTATCTTTGTAGTGCCCCTCCCATTTGCATCTTATTAATATGAGATCAGTGTTTTAGCTTCACCATTTCCTCGTGATAGTTATGGTGATTATTTTATGGCTCTGATTGGTGTGTATGAACCACCACATGTTCGAAAGAAGATTCTTCAACATGTCATTTGGTGGCATTTTGTGTGCTTACATGATTGGTTTATTATTATGCTTCGTTCCAGTGAAATGTATTATTTATGATATGATTAAATGTGAACCTGATTATTGATGTTTAGAAGGAATGATTTATTTAATTATTTATATGATGGATGTTCATATGTCATTTGATGCTTATGCTATTGGATCCCGTTGGGATGATTATGATGTGCTTCAACTACATATACATTGAGCAGGTACTCTTACATGTGTTTAATGGTTATAGGTATAGGGTTATTTCTCCACATGGCTTCATAGGTCTGAGTTATTCCCTAATGGTGGTTAATTTGGAGATATCACATTGGGCCCCTTAATATCCATTCTCCGATAGTACTCGAATTGAGTACCGTATTGTCATATTTGACCTTATGTGAACCCAGATCCAATTTAGGAGTTATTTTGGAATCCCTATGTGTCATGAATGACCAGTGAATGTTTGATTTAATTAATGGTTTAAATTTCATATTTTCTTGTAAATGAAATATTAGGAATTTAAATGATTACGATATTATTATTAAAATATTCTTTGTGTTTCAAGAAAGGGGAAAATAGAAATGAAAGTAAGTTATTGTTTAATTTAAATTGCAAAAATTCATTGGGTTGGGAATTGCAAGTTATGTTTGATTTAAACATCTAGTTTGGATTATGATTTATGTAAATTTAAATAAATATGCTTAAATGGATTTAATGGTTAAATTATACATTAAATGATGTTTTAAATGGATTTAATTGATGGAATTGGTTTTGGGAGAAATCGAGGGAGTTTTGAATTCTAAAATAAAAATATGAATTTTTTAATTAATTTTTAATTGAGTTGTGAAATGGGTAAATAAGGAAAAAGGCATTTTATTTCATTTTTATGTTGTGAAATTGGGAAAACATGGAGAGGGAAAAATCTTTGTTTTGAGCGTTTTGGAAATTGTTGATTACGAGAGCAATTCTTATCCAAATTAGACGAGGTCAGATCTGTTGGGATATGAATCAAGAAGGGATCATGTCTGCTTGATTTTGTGACTCCTCATTTGGCGTGCTTGGAAAATTTCACATTTTAAAATTGAAGGGAATTGAGGTATTTTCCTTGTTTTTAATTCATTTGAGTATTTTTCTTCAAATTTGTTTGTAGGAGAATGATTTGGGGAGTGTAGAATCCTCCCATCTCCTTTTATTTCGCATTTTGATTGGTGTAAGGTAGAGATTGATTTAAATTTTGAAAAAAAAATAGCAAGGTAACCATGCCCAATTTTTTGGGAAATGATGAAACTGTTAGTTTTATAACTTAAGAGGCGTGTTGGGCATATTTGCAACCAAAGGGTATTCTTAGAATTTTGATTTTTAAACTTTGAAATTTTGATAAATTTTAATGGTGGAATTGGGAAAAACCTAGTTTTTGCTTTGTTAAAATATTTGGAAAAAATTTAAAATTTTGCATGAAAATGGATGATTTTGAATGTTTTGAGAAGGTGGAACTCCATGAAATGTGATAATTGATGTTGTGGTAAAGATTCGTCGAAATTGGAAAAAAGTGTTTTTTTTATTTTCATGTCACACTCGTTGGAGGGTGTGATGAGTGTTTTGGAATGTTTTGAAGAAGTTGTACTTCATGAAATGTGATATTATGCATTATGGGAAAGTTTTATTGAAATTTGAAAAAAAAAAATATTTTGCATTGTTTTTCATGCAACACTAGTTGGTGAGTGTGAAGAGCCTAGGAATAGGATACTAGAGAGGGTTATGGGAGTGGCTCCCAACATGTCCTGGACCCAAAGTGGCAAGTAGGTTGATCACATGTGGGGATTCATTTAATCAAGTGATAATTAATTGTAGGTTTCAAAAATTCTCTTGTGGGTTTCAAAAATATCTTTTGCAAGTTTTTTTTTTTAACTTATGCAAAAAGCTTTGGAGGGGTTTGATTTTTTAAATCAAAAAACTGATGCACCTTTTTATGATATGATAGTAGAATATATTCTTTAGAATATTCGAAGTGCCAATCCTCAAATCCAAAATCTAGGCACCCATATGTCCAGGAGCCAAAATTTTAAGACCCCTTTTTGGTTTTCTAAGGCAAATTGAGTAGTTTTACAAAATCGGATATATCTTGGGCATACGAACTTCGTTTTTCAAAAACTTTATATCGTCAAAAAGCTGGTTCTAATCCCATTCTAGATTTGTATGTATTTTTTTCTATTTTTTGCTAGATATTTTCTACTTTTAGTTGAAGACAACCCTTCTATTTTGCACTTTTGGGGCCATAACTTGGGCAAACAGACTCCGTTTTTTGCAAACGACTAGGCGTTGGAAATCTCTTTCAATGCTCTACATAGCCATGTAGTCCATTTTTCTAGAATATTGAAAAGGTACATAGGGATATCTCTAATGTGATTTTTTCTTTTTAAGCTTTCTGCTCTCAAAGTTGTATTTGGGTTTGGTTTTTCTTGTTGTGGGGGGCTATATTTCTCATTTTCAATATCTATATACATCTAAGATCATAAATTCTATACCATGCATTATTTTGAAAACCACAACTATCATGGTAGACAACTCTTCATTTGAACATCTTATGCCACACAACTATCATACCTGGAAAGCTCATATGACCAGAATGCTCGTGTCCAAGGGTTTATGGTCCACTTTGGATGAATTATGTAGACATGGAAAATATACCGACATGCTTTATCCTAATTACTAACACCATTTCATTCTGAATCATCTTCTTAGCTTATTATCACTCTTCATCCCTTAATTAAATAAATAATCATTTATCTGATTAAGTCATTCTCTCTTGTTAATTAAATCAATCAATCTGATCTAATTAACCCTAAGTCTCTATTTAATTAAATAATTAATTTTATTTAATTAAATCTCTAAGGTTACCCTATTAAATTAAATAAATTAAACCTTATTTAATTTAATCTAACCATCATCCCCTTTAGTTAAATAAATCAAATCATTTATTTAATTAAATCTAAATCACATTCTTCTCATCCTTTGATTTAAATCAATCCATAAATCTAAATCAAATAGTCACATCATCTAATCCCTCATTAAATTAATTAAACCTTGATTAATTTAATCCTAATCTCCAATTTCTCTAGATTTTGCCACTTGCACATGAAAATAGATTTAATTCATTTATTAAATCTCTATTTTCTCTCAACTTGGCATCTTTAGAGAATATTCCTTCAAATTTGAAAATCCCTCCAAGTGGACTTTGCCCTTCCAACAAGACATTCATTCCCTCTTACATGTCATTTCACTATTTTCAAATTCCACCTAATTGCATTTATAGGCACAATCATCAAAATGTGCACATACTTTGCCCATTCACATCTTGACAAGTGGCATTTGGCCATTGGTTGAAAGTTAGTCCCACATTGCTTCATTTTGGGCATTTCTCCATCTTGTCTTTCTATAAATAAGAGGTTTCTCTCATTTGATCATCCACAATTTGAGCAAGTTTACTATACTCAATTTTATCTTCAAGCATCATCATTTTCATCCATTTTATCAAGTTTATAGCTAGGTTATGCAATTTTTTCATCATGGAGCACAAGTGAATCTTCATCAATTGGATCAACCCTCATCACTCATCAACATTGCATCATAGGAGTTGGGAAAGGGCCAATTTTCACATCAAATTGGCACCAATTTCCCCATGGGATCAAGAGTTTGCTTGCTTAATTAGGATTTCATTACTTTTACATTGTGTTCTTCATTCTTGTTTCCTATTTTGAGCATTGCTAATGGATTTCATGGGGAATCTTGATTCTTACTTGCATTTGATCTAACTATGTGTTTGTTTCTTGTGTTTTGCAGGTATTAGGACTGGGGATCTACAAATTAAAGCCAACATTGACTCATCAATATGAGATATTTCAACATAGGAACAAGACAGATGATGTTATGGGTTTGATTTCACTACATGTTTCAGACAACCTATTGTTTCATTTGGAGTCTTGCAACACTCCAAAGGCTATGTGGACAAGATTCAATGATCTTTTGGCACCATCAATGAGTATAGAGCTCTCCAAATTGAGGTGGAATTAACATCACTTGTACTTGATTCTTATCCCTCCATTGATGACTTCTTGCAAAGGTTTAAGTCACCCAAATCCCTTTTGCAAGGTTGTGGGAAGAATAAAACTGACAAAGAATGTATTTTCCTGATTCTATCTAAGCTTTGGGGGTCATTTCAGGTCTTCTCTTCTACTTTCTATTCTACTATGGATGCATTGGGTGATGCATTTACCATGCCTAATTTTGAGTTTTTTTGTGATCGTTTGACTCATGAATAGGCAAAGTTGGTTTAGTTTGAATCTCTTTCTAGTTCCAAAACTTAGGCACTGGTAGCACAAAAATACAAAGGGAAAGACGAGAAGAAAAAAAATCCCAAGATAGATACTTCATCGGGTAGTGAGCTTTCCTCCAAAACATCTCAGAAGTCAGAACAAAAATCTCAAACCACTCCTTGGTATGATAAAACTTCTAAGTCTGGCGAGCCTTCCTCCAAGACAAAGAAGAAATCAGGTGAACCTTGCAATTCTTGTGGTAAGGAGGTACATCCAGTCAATCGATGTTGGAAGAGATTAGAGGCTTTGGAGGAATCCATGCAGCAGCATAACATCTCCACCCCTAAATCTTCTTCCTCATCTACAGGTAAAGGTCATGTTATTTCTGCAAGAGTCTTACCTTCTACAATTCCACGGATACTTGATTTTGGTACAACACATCACATGACACCTTCTCAAGATTTGGTCTCATCTCTTTCAGATTGTAGCACTACTTAGATTGCAGTTGGGGATTCTACACAACTTTCGGTTTTGGGCTCAAGCACTATCACACCCGAGGATGGTTTTCTTTAGGAGGTACTTGTAGTGCCCGATATCTCCACCAACCTTCTTTTAGTGTATCATATTTTTTCAATCTAGCACTGGTAAGATAATCGAGTTTACCCCGCATGATGTAGTTATTTGAGACCTTCATGATCCTAATATTATTGTGGCTATCGATAGTAGCTCGAAACTATCAATGAGCACCAAATTAATTCCTAGGAAATTTTACAAACTTAACATATTTTTTTCCATATGTCTTATAATCATTGCATCCTTCATCACTCTTTCCAAGTTGTTCGTATCATTCTATATAGAAGCCAACACAATCTAAATGTCCCAACCAATGCTAAAGGGAAGTTTAGCCCTAACTAGATGGGACCATTTATTATTACTTGTATTTATGGTTTTAGGGATTATGGTTTATCTACAAATAATGGATGCCCCTTAAAGAATCGCTCAATGTGATTCATTTGTGTAGATTTTATGCTTTATTTTTTCTTTCTTCTCTCCATCAAAATTCTCTTAGTGCATACATGAGTTATCTATGATCTGATATTTTCCTTCTTATTGTCATAATTTGATGTGTGTAATTTATTTCCATGCACAAGTATAGATGCTACAATTCCTTAATAATATCATATTCCTCTTCAATTTATGATTCTTTCTTCTTAAAACATAATACATAGATTTGTTATGTGTTTCTTACACTTCCCATACATGCATACAGTTTTTTTCTTCCTAACATAATTTAAAGTGTCTTATGTGTTAGAGTTATCATGTATTAGAGAATAATTAATTACTTTAATTAATTATTATTCTAATTCTCATGCACTTAAGCTAAACTTAGTTTTTCTTTATTAGTTAACTCAATGCTTTATTCATGCTAATTACAAAGCTAATATTAGATCAATTTATCTCATCACATAGGATGTTGACACTTGTCATGATCTAAAACCTTTATCATTAGGGTTGCTCTTATAAAGCATTCATTCTCTCTTGTAATTATTCATTATGTAAGTATTTTCTTTTTGAGGAATAGAAAATATTTGTTTTGTAGAGCTCTTGTGTAGAAGGTGTTTTGTTCATTGGTTGATCTTGTGGCTTGTGTTATTCACAAATCTAACATGGTATCAGAGCAAGGATTCAGTGAACCCCTTCTCCATTTCTGAGTCTTTTTCTCATGTAGGGTTACACGATCGAATCTGGATTTTTTTAGTGCTTTTTTTTGCAATTTTTGGAGGTAGGAAAATTTTCGAAGCACTTTGGCACAAAACAGACCTCGCCATAGCATTTGAAATGGCCAAAAACCTAAAGATCAATTGTTGTTTCACAAAAATCTGAGAAAAAAATATTTGGGAGTGATTTTTTGAAAGCACATTTTTTGAGGTAAATATTTTGTATGTAATAGTATGGAATCTATACAACATATGGATCCATACGTTGTACTGCAGCGCCATTAATTGTAGGTTTCAAAAATTCTCCCGTGGGTTTCAAAAAAAATCTTTTGCAGGTTTTTTTTTTTTTTAAATTATGCAAAAGCTTTGGAGGGGTTTGATTTTTTAAATCAAAAAATTGTTGCACCTTTTTTTATGATATGACAACAAAATATTCCAAGCGCCAACCCTCAAATCAAGATTTTGGACACCCATATGTCTAGGGGCCAAAATTTTAAGACCCTTGTTTGGTTTTTTAAGGCAAATTGAGCAGTTTTACAAAATCGGGTATATCTTGGGCATATGAACTTTCGTTTTCCAAAAACTTTATATCGTCAGAAAGCTGGTTCCAATCCCATTCCAGATCTACATGTATTTTTTTCTGATTTTTTACCAGAAATTTTCTACAGTTAGTTGAATACATCCCTTCTATTTTTCACTTCTAGGGCCATAACTTGGGCAAACGAATAAGCATTGGAAAGATCTTTTAGTGCTCTACATAGCCATGTAGTCCATTTTTCTAGAATATTCAAAAGGTACATAAGGATCTATCTAATGTGATTTTTTTCTTTTTTAAGCTTTTCTGCTCTCAAAGTTATATTTGGATTTGGTTTTTCCTATTGTGGGGGGTTGTATTTCTCGCTTTTAGTATCTATATACATTTGAGATCAAAAATCCTATACCACACATTATTTTGAAAACCACAACTATCATGGTAGACAAATCTTCATTTGAACATCTTACGCTACACAACTATCATACCTGAAAAGCTCATATGACGATAATGCTCATGTCTAAGGGTTTATGGTCCACTTTGGATGAATTACAACCAACATTGACTTGTCAATTTGAGATATTTCAGCATAGGAACAAGACAAATAATGCTATGGGTTTGATTTCACTACATATTTTAGACAACCTCTTATTTCATTTGGAGTCTTGCAACACTCCTGAGGCTATGTGGACGAGATTCAGTAATTTTTTTGGCACCATCAATGAGTATAGAGCTCTCCAAATTGAGGCAAAATTAACATCAATTGTACTTGATTCTTACCCCTCCATTGACGACTTCTTGCAGAGGTTTTAGTCACCTAAAACTCTTTTGCAGGGTTATAGGAAGAATAAAACTGACAAAGAATGTATTTTCCTGATTCTATCTAAGCTTCTAGGGTCATTTCAGGTCTTCTCTTCTACTTTCTATTCTACTATGGATGCATTGGGTGATGCATTTACCATGCCTAATTTTGAGTTTTTTTGTGATCGTTTGACTCGTGAATAAGCAAAGTTGGTTCAATTTGAATCTCTTCCTAGTTCTAAAACTTAGGCACTAGTAGCACAAAAATCCAAAGGGAAAGACGAGAAGAAAAAAAATCCCAAGACAAATACTTCATCAAGTAGTGAGTGTTCCTCCAAAACATCTTAGAAGTTAGAACAAAAACCTCAAACCACTCCTTCGTATGATAAAACTTCTAAGTCTAGTGCGTCTTCCTCCAAGACAAAGAAGAAATCAGGTGAACCTTGTAGTTTTTGTGGTGAGGAGGGACATCTAGTCAATTGATGTTGGAAGAGATTAGAGGCTTTGGAGGAATCCATGCAGTAGCATAACATCTCCACCCCTAAATCTTCTTCCTCATCTACAAGTAAAGGTCATGCTCTTTCTATAAGGGTCTTACCTTCTACAACTACATGGATACTTGATTCTGTCACAACACGTCACATGACATCTTCTCAAGATTTGGTCTCATCCCTTTCAGATTGTAGCACTACTTAGATTATAGTTGGGGATTCTACACAACTTTCGGTTTTGGGCTCAATCACTATCATACTTGAGGGTGGTTTTCTTTAGAAGGTACTTGTAGTTCATGATATCTCCTCCAACCTTCTTTTAGTGTATCAATTTTTTTAATCTAGCACCGATAAGACAATCGAGTTTACCCCACATGATGTAGTTATTTGAGACCTTCACGATCCTAATATTATCGTGGCTACTGGGAGTGTTGATTCTTCTTCTCATTTATACTGATTTGATGGTTTTGAGATTCATCTAGTTCAGGTTCATCCTTCATAGAACATGCAGATATTGAGAGCATGTTGTGGCATGAACATTTTGGTTATGTCAATTACAAATATCTCCAATAGATGAGTTCATAGGCATTAGTGTCAGGGCTCCCTAAGATTTCTTGTACTAATGGTGTTTATTAGGGATGTGTTCTTGACAAACATCACCGAGATTCTTTTCCTACAGGTAGAGCTACATGTGCCAAGGCACCCTTATAGTTGGTTTATAATGACATCATGTCATTTCTAACTTCTTTTTCAAGGGCCAAATATGTGCTCACATTTATTGATGACTTCTCCAGGCGTTCATGGGTGTACTTTCTTAAGTACAAGTGTGATGCCTTTGATTCTTTCATAATATTTAAGGCATTTATGGAGAAGCAATTTGGTCTTTCTATCAGACAGATACACACAAATAATGGGGGGTATGTTAATCAGACTTTCAGGGAATTTTGCACTGAGCATGGTTTGCAACATCAACTTATAGTTCCACACACCCCTCAGCAGAATGGTGTTGTTGAGAGAAAGAACAAAACTTTATGGGAGATGGCAAACTATATGATTCAATCACAAGATATGCATTATTCGTTTTGGGTCGAAGCAATTAATTATGCCAATTATATTCATAATCGTATGCCTCACAAGGCATTGTGACATATGACTATTGAGGAGGCTTGGTCCCATGTCAAGCTCGATGTATCTTCATTCAGAGTCTTTGGTAGTGAGGCTTGGGAATTCATTCCTAAAGCTCAACGGAAAGCCATGGAGAGGAAGAGTTGACCACTCATATTTATTGGCTACTGTGAGGATGTTAAGGCATATAGGTTGTTTGATCCTACTTCTAGAGAGGTCTTGTTTCAACGAGATTCCCAATTTGATGAGCGTTTTCCTCTAACAGATTCTCCATCCCTAACTTCTCCCTCATCTCCTACTACTCGCTCCTCATATCTCGAGGATTAGTCATCTCTTGAGGGTGAGGATGATGCTCCAGCTATCTCACGACCTCCAAATATTCAACCTTTACCCAAGTGGGCCTGCCATACTATTGATGTAGTTGGACCTTTAGCAGGTGATCCTTCAGACTCCCGTCATACTCATGCGTAGACATTGGGTGAACTAGTCTTTTGATTCATACCATTTTAGATAATTCTTAGAAGTTTTCAAAGGTGGTTGGTATTCTTGAGTGGGATAGTGCTATGGCAGATGAGTAATCTTCTTTGATGAAATCATACTTGGGATTTAGTTCCCCTTCCTAAGGGAAGAAATTTGGTTTGGTGCAAGTGGGTGTACTGTACCAAATATGTTGCAGATGGTTCTATTGATAATTATAAGGCTTGTCTTGTTGCAAAGGGTTTCTCTCAGGTCAAAGGTATTGATAATTCTGAGACCTTTGCCCCTGTTTCCAAGATGAATTCTATTTGTCTTGTACTTTCCCTTGCAACTTCATAGGGATGGTCAGTATTTTAGGTGGATGTGAAGAGTTCCTTCCTTCACGATGATCTTCATGAGGAGATTTATATGGATTAACCACATGATTTTATTGAGGACTCTTCACTATTTTACAGACTTCGTCGTTCACTGTATGGTCTCAAACAGGCACCATAGGCTTGGTATGAGAAGACAGACACTTTTCTACTTTCTTCTAGCTTCACGTAATGTCATTTTGATCCCACAGTTTACATTCAAAGACAAGAGGGTGATCTTTTGATCCTTGTGCTATATGTGGATGATTTTATCCTTACAAGTGGTTCATCCTCCATGATCCAAAATATTGAGCGATCTTTGATAGAGCAGTTTGAGATGACAGATCTCGGCCTTCTACACTACTTTCTTGGTTTACAAGTTATTCAATCTTCAGATGGGATTTCCATATTTTAGAAAAAGTATGCTCTTGACATGCTTTAGATATTTGGAATGCTTGATTGTAAGCTTTCCCCCACACCATTTCAGTTAGGTGTTGTATTGTCTTCCACTTGTACTACTCCTTTAGTAGATGCTACATTATACATGCAGTTGGTTGGTAGTCCTTTGTACCTAACACATTCACGTCTTGATCTTTCATTTGTGGTTGATCTTGTCTCTCGATTCTCACATGATCCACATGAGAGTCATTGGAAAGCTTAAAAATGAATTTTGAGATATATTGAGGGCACCTCACATTATGGTATTCACTATGCATCAGTAGATCCTCAGATTATTGGCTTCACTAACTTTGATTGGGCTGGTGATGTTAATGATAGGAAGTCCACTTATGGGTTTTTTTTACCTTGGTTTTGGCCCTATTACATGGTCTTGCAAGAAGCAATATACTACTGCATTATCATCCACAGAGGCTGAGTATTGTGCAGCGGTTTTGGCCAGCCAGGAGGTTTTGTGGCTTTGGCAGTCATTGATTAAGTTTGATTTTCCTCTTGATATTCCCACTATTCTTTGATGTGACAATTAGAGTGCCATTCATATTTCTTGCAATCCAATGGAGCATTAATGTACTAAGCATATATATATATCCATATGCACTTCATATGACAGCTGATTTAGGATGGTTTTCTCACCTTGGAGTACATGCCTATAGAGGGGTAGGTTGCAGACATCTTCACGAAACCTTTGGCATCGCCTTGCTATCTTCAACTACAATCAATGCTTGGGGTGAAGGAAGTTGTCCTTGGGGGGTCTTCATGAGGCCTTCCTTCCTTCATGTTTTTTTTATACATGCTTTCATCTCTTTTTGGAGTGGATTTTTTGTCATGAGGTTTTCTCCATTTCTCCATTTTTCAAAGATCTTTTATTTGTATTGGGTACCTCATCAGGCCTAGTTGTTAGGACCCATTCATGCTTTCTTTGCTTTTTATGCATTGGTTTTTAGAGTTTTTTAGCTACTCCCTAAGTTACACTTAAGGGGGGGGGTGTTAGAGTTATCATGTATTAGAGAATAATTAATTACTTTAGTTAATTACTATTCTAATTCTCATGCACTTAAGCTAAACTTAGGTTTGCTTTATTAGTTAACTCAATGCTTTATTGATGTTAACTAAAAAGCTAATATTAGATCAATTAATCTCATCACACAAGATGTTGACACTTGTCATAATCTAATCCCTTTATCATTAGAATTTCTCTTATAAAGTGTTCATTCTCTCTTGTAATTATTCATTATGTAAGTATTTTCTTTTTGAGGAATAGCAAATCTTTGTTTTGCAAAACTCTTATGTAGAAGGTATTTTTTTCATTCTTTGATCCTATGGCTTGTGTTATTCACAAATCTAACATTAGGTTCTTCTATAAAATATTTAGAGAATATTGAATACTTTCTTATCTCTAGTTTATTCCTATTCTTTTCTAAGGATAAATTAGTTTCTTAAATGATGGTTAATTAATTATTTTACCATTACAGTAATTAATCATTTCATCTCATCATTTATCATGTGTTTTATTATATATAATTAAGCATCTCATACATCTATATCATAATCAAAATTATGACACGAAAAATCCATCCATATCATAATCATTAAATAACACATTATGTAATACAAATCTTGCTATATGTATATCACTCAAAGATTGTGTACATAGAACCATAATACAAAAATTAGTACAAAATGAGTACACCATCATAACAAAGTATGGTACCTCTTTATATAATTCCATATATCATGTAGGCTCATGAGTTTTAGGCCCCTCTCATCTTAGCGGCTCATTCTAGATTATAGTGGTGTTGAGGTTGGCTATCACATTGATATAATTGATCTCAAGTGTGTGTGGTACCTAATATAGGTCTGATATGCTCATATTTATCCTCTCAACTCGGTTGCCTCTGTGGCTAAGAAAAGCTCACTCTGTTGTATTATCTTAATCTAGCTAATAAGCACTTGCATACACAAATGATTGAGAATAGGTGTCATTGCTTGAGCCTTTTGTGGCTTTGAATTGGCCTAATATACCTAGCTCTAAAAGCTATTTCATTCTCCTCTCAAGCTATTCACCTCAACATTTTCTCTATCCACCATAGATATGGCCTAGTCTGACTCTATTGTGAGTAATGCAAACTTTATAGTAGCTCGATCATCTCTCAACCCATACTCCTCGTATATTATTCTATTAGATGACGAGCTAAAAAATTCTCCATATTATCTTTTTGTCTCTTGTGGCCTATAATTGGCCATTACATCATGCTCAAGATACACCTAAGGATCTGTCTTTCTAAACACTTGATCAATATAGTTGAGCCAATCAAATACTCAAGCTACAAAAATAAACAAAGTTTCTAATAACTCTTTTGTTCATCATATAATCAAAAAGTAAAAAATAGCATTTACATTATTGTACTCAAACATAAATAAAAACATACTATTTATACATGGGTTCTCCACTTGTCAATCAGGGTCTATGGGTGTTGGGTTTCCATATAATCTTCAAATCGGGTAATCTACAAGATGTAGAAGCTTGACCACCTCAACTTGCATCCTTCATACACCTTAAAATACACTTTTAATTTATTATAACTTGTTGTAGTGGATGCCTCCTTGGCTAAACACTCCAAATATGCACTTCACTTCAACTTCAAACTACCTGTTGAGTCTTGAATGAGTTTTTTTTTGGATTTTTCACCTTATATATTATTCTAGAAATTTAAAATCATGTAATTCCAATTTTGAAAGACACATTTGATTATTCTAGAATATTGTACCAAAATCTCACATCCAATTTGAATTAAAATTAAATCATTAATTTAAAATTACATTTTATCACCAATTATGGTGCCTAGGTGCATCTAGAAGGATTTCCCTCAATCTCTATGCCTTATTTGGCCAATTTTGAAATTAATTTTTTTTCCTTTATGCCTCTTTCCATTTGCATGAAATAAATAATTGGATTTCCATACATTAGTGTAAGAAAATAAATATGCAAGGCATCTTATTTATGTGCTCCTTGGAGGAGCTGAAATCAGCTCGCACTCTAGGATCACTTATAAAACAAAATGATAATCTTCCACTAGAGAGCATGGAAAGATAATAGCTTTATCAATTGATATGATATGATCTTATGATACAAAGTTTACAATAACATTTCTTATATAGACAAGGTGAAAGATATGATTAGACAAGATTATACCATGTGTATTAATCATATACAATGAGATAACTAACTCAACTATTACTAAATCACCTATGACTCAAAAATTAAATGCCAAAAAGATAAGATAATATATAAGTGAAAAATAAGACTTCTAGAAAGATTCCTAGTACCTAAGTAGACTTAACATGTGAATAGGAACTACTAGTGAACTTGTTGGTGTGAATAGGGTCTTATACCTAGCTAATTCCTAATAGGGGAACTTATTCACATGTTAAGTTTACTTAGGTCCTATGTGACCTTCTAGAAGTCTTAGTTATCTAGATAATATCTTATCATATCTTATCTTTTTGAATTTTTTGTCAAGTTAGTTCTCTCATAACATAGGATTAAGATACATGTCACAATATTGTATAATCCTATCTCTCACCCTTCCTTTATAAGAAAGGCCTCTCATGTACATTTCATATTCAATCTTGTAATATTGTATCCATAATCAAGCAAGCCATTCTTGCCATTTTTTTCTCTTGTGGAAGATAATTTTGGTCTTGCAATTGTTCCCGAGGTGTTGGGATTTCACCATTAACTTCTATAAGTGGCAACTAAGACTTATAGAAATATTACTAGGACCTAAGTAAACTTAACATGTGAATAGGACATAGTAGTGAATTAGTTAGGTAAAATACCTATTTACACCAACACCCCCCTTAAGTGTAACTTGGGGAGTAGATTATTATGCAAATATGCAAGGATTGGTCCTGACTACAAGGCCATGTTAGGTACCCATTTACAAATGATCTCTCACAAATAGAGGAAAGGAGATAAATCACATGGGAAATAAACCTATCCAAAAGAGAGAATGCATGAAAATTGTCATGTACAAGTGATGAAATGAGATATAAATGGAGGTCTCAAAAATACCCCCAAGGAAAAAATCCACCTCAAAGATATAATAAATACCCCCCATAATGAAGTGTCTCCAAAGCCAATGAAGAATGCTTAAAGACAAAAGAGAATACAATGCTTACAAAAAACATGTCTCCCTTTGGGAAGAAACAAATCCAATGGATGATGTTGAAGAAAATCCAACTCCATGCAAAGAGATGAGGGAAGCAGCCTCAAAATGCGTCTTTGAAAAAGGATCAAGTGTCTCCATGCAAAAGTATGTCTCAAAGATGTTCAGGGAACATCACTATGTGATTCACACGTTGCTAATTAGCTGCTTTGGTGCCACATTAAATCTTGAGTTGGCTTTCTTGATCTTTTGTGGATATCCGATCGATAGGGCTTGTTCCTTTGCTTGGTCAATGTGCTTGGGGGTTGCACCAGCAATGGAAGATGTGTCATGATAGATTTGATTCTTGACCTATCCTGTTTAGGACCACATCAAGTAAAATCAATTGAAATTTTTTATGGGTCAATTGGTTGTGTGCTTCAAGGTCTCATCCACACGTTTCCTTGATGTCAACTTAGGTTGATGTGCACCTACATGTAAATCATTTTGGATCACATTGAAAGAAGTGTTAAGATTATTTTTGGTCCTCTCTATCCTCGGGATAGGACCCTATCGTGTTTTGGTGACCGACCAATTGAATTTATTGTTTATTCTCTTCCTATCCAACTTGATTGAAGAATCAAAGTGTTACGATGGATATAGATTCAAGATCATTCTGGATGCAACTGAATGATAAAGTGAACATGTGCAAAAAAGTGTGTGAGCAAGTTGTATTGAATATCTAACAAAGTTAGTGCTAAATATTATGAAAGGAAAGATAAATTTTGTGCTTGAATGCCTTAGTCAACAGAGAGTTGAGTTGGCAATCTTTGTAATTCTCTTATATATATTTTATATCTTGCTCTAAGATAGTGAATCTCATCAGGTCCTCTATATCTTGCTCTTGGAGTTGGTTGATACTTTAGTGTTGCAAGTCCTTTTTTATCTTGCTCTAAGGAAATGAGCCTTCTTGCAAGTCTTTTGGAAGTGAGCCTTATATTGTGAGTTAACTCTCACAGTGGTTTTTTTTTTTCAATAGGTTTTCCACGTAAATTTGGTGTCTCTTTGTGCATGTGTGTGTTCTCTATCTCTTTCTCCTTGTTGCTAATCTGATTATTGCTATATCTTTCATCGGTAAAGTTTGTTGAAGGTGTTAAAAATGTATATTGCTATATTCTTCTTTGTTTCTACTTTGCTTAAAGTTCTATCTTTATTTGCTAAAGGAGTTTGAGGTGTGCCTAAAGTTTCAAGTTCCAAAAGGGGTTAAGTTTTGTGCAGACTAATTCACCCCCCTCTTAGTCTCTAAAAGTATTCAACACTATACATATTCATACTATATAGATTTTGTACAAGTGTACAAATGAAAATGGGTAATGGGGCAACAAAAAATCCTCTAAGGGTATGGGGAAAATGTTCTTTTTTTGATGATTTGACAGTTAATCTTAGGGTTTTTTGGTCTTTTGGACGTGATAGTAGGGTCTTTTTTGGCTCAAAATGCTCCAAAATATTAGCTACCTCTTGAATCTAGCAACCACCTCCCAACTTCAAACCCTTGTAGATATAGCCTCACAAGTCCAATTTAGACAAAACAAAAGGAAAAACTGACTTTCTTTAATTCCTTGAACTTAATGATGAGCTTAGATTCGCACCAAAAAACTTCAAAATTAACTTACAATAGAAACTCACAAAGAGGAGTCCCCCAAATCTAGTGTTTCTTTCAATTTTTATATGATTATCTAGGTCATCATACAATGCAAGAGAAGAGAATACTCAAATTTACTACTTTCACCATGATCTTCAATCTAGCAATAGCTCATGCACAAAAAAATACCCTAAAATCTTAGGAGTTTGCAGATCTAAAGCTTTGATACCATGTAGGAGCTAAAAATTAGCTCACACTCCAAGATCACTTGTAAAAAATAATGATAACCTTCTACAAGAGAGTATGGAAAGATAATAGCTTGCTTGATATGATATGATCTTATGATACAAAGTGTACAAGAGCCTTTCTAATATAGACAAGGTGAAAGATAGGATTAAACAAGATTATATCATTTGTCTTAATCCTATACAATGAGACAACTAACTCAACTATTATAAATGACCTAGGAATCAAGAATTAAATGCCAAAAAGATAAGATAAGATCTTAGTGACAATTAAGACTTCTAGAAAGATTCCTAGGACCTAAGTAAACTTAACATGTGAATAGGAATTAATATTGAACTAGTTAGGTAAAATAACTATTTACACCAACACTCCTCCATAACTCTTGTTGTCATTGTCTTAAATGAATTTCAAATTCAAATTTGATTTCCTCCAAAATTTGTTGCCCTATATTTTTGGAAATATTTAAAATAAAATATAAATTAAATTTCCACATGGTAATTGTACTCGAGCTCTTAGTAGCTAATAGTAAAAGTAAAACCAATTATTGGATAGTAAAATTATTAACTAGACTTGCAAACAAATTATTGAAAACAAAACAAATACAAAGCATTAGAATTTTTTTTAGGTGATGCAAGATTTCCCTTGCACCCCTGAATGCTCCTGCATAAAATTTCCATGATAATTAACCCTAAAAACTCAATGACATTTTTTTTATCATGATATCCATGTGTAAGAGTCTTCCCATTGGCTATTTAAACTTTCCCTCATGATATGAATCAAATCATTTATTATTAAAAATGAATAATAAAAAAATGCAGCATGTCCTTACCTCTAATGGTGACAATGCTATAACTTCAAGGTTTTTTATGCATACATGGAATGACCTTTTGAATTAGAATCAATGCCACATATAGAGCAACATAAAATTGGATGATTGTAGATTATAAAGGGATAAAAAGTGGAAGAAATATGACATTGTAGCTGTTATTTTCTTATCACCCCACTTCCTACCAAAGAGATTGATATTTTCAAATTATTTCACTAGAATGAACTACTCTTATATCAACCCTTCCACACTATTCTCTTAGACATTGAGTCGTCAAGGTGGGATACTATAGACTTTGAGGAAATAATAGGCAATACTTACTATGCATGGCATGTAGACTATACACCTCTATATTCTTTGAAGAGTATTGATGAAGAGCTTCCTTGTAATGATAAATATACAATGCAAAACTATAATCTTGAAGAACGATAGGTTATGTCAAGCCTCTACAACTATATAGTTTTTTAACTAAATAAATTTAAAATGCTTGGTCATCATAAATTTCAAACTATCTACAATTAGGGTGCTCCTACAATTACCCTATTTTAAAGAGTAACAACAATTGATTTCATTGAATCCAATCATTCAATACACCAACTCCCACACATTCGAACAACTTGATGCCTTACACTAGAACTTATCTGTTGGACAATGCACTACCTTTGAAATAATTGTCACATTCAACTTGCATGGGAATGCAACCAAACCATAAGATGACCATACAAGGTACTACCACCTTTAGAAAATCATACTTGATTGACAATGTTAGAATTACCATTTTTCCAAAAGTTTTATTTATCTAATCACCCTTGTTGTTGCAAGCACCTACTAACATGCCAACTTTCAACATAGATGCATCCACCATACATGTGGGCCTTCACATCCTAATAAATTAAATGAATCTTCTAAAGGAGGAAGCATTAGCAACATTCTAGGAGAACATGTATTTCATTTGTTATATTCTAATTGATGAGATGAACTTCATTAGGCATGGGTTACCGATACCCATTAGTAGTCACTTCTGTGAAGCCTTTCCAATTTCACTCAAAAATTCCCTTTAGTGTTTGCTCCATCACTATTTCTAGTCATTTGGGCCAACCACAACTAGTGAAAGACTTTACAATGTATGTTAGGGTATCCCACATGACAACACTTTGGCACAAATTTTAGAGAGTAGTTGAATTGAATACATTCTTCTATCAACATGGGAATAAACCAACATAGCTTGTTTTCCATATTCTACTTTCAAATATTAGAAATGTAGAGCCAACATTATCAAACATGGAGCTTCTTATTTCACCCCAGACAATTCAACCTTAGATGTAATGACAATAGATCATTTCTAACCTTAAGACATTTGTTTGCCACAAAGGACATGATTTCAATGCATAACAAACAAATGATTAAATAATTGAGAGTGTCTATTGCAACATTCAATGTGAAACAAGTAAGAGGAGAATTGTTCTCAAATCTCAAAGATGAACAAATTGATGCCAAAATTCTCTTATACATTGACTAACAAGTTACCCCTTGAAATTGCACTCAACCATAACACATTGACTAACAAATTATACTCAAATCAAATTTGTAGATGACGACAAAGACTAATTGTATATATATATATATATATATATATATATAAAATATATTATTATAGCAATAATATATATATATATATATATATATATATATATATATATATATATATATATATATATATATATATATATATATATATATATATATATATATCCTAGATTAGACCACATAGCAATCGTCCTAATAAGTCCATGTTGGAAACTCCAACTTCCCCTTAAAATAGATTATCCTTTTATCTATTTATCCTAAACTTCTTGGGGGATAGCGTATCCATTTTAATCGCCGTATATGCTCTTCCAAATGATTATTATAATGAAGACTTGTATTCCTAGTGTTTGACTAGAAACAAACAATTGTATCTAAATTTGATAGCATTTACTCCCATTAATAGCATTTACTCAGAAAAAGATTGAAAAGAGATGCAATCTGTAAATAGAAAGCGAAAGGAAACTTTTCATCTTTCCCGACAAGCAATGAATAATCCGACTTGACATATATTGCTTGGTCTTATCCGTTTTATTTTTTTAATTTATTTAGCACCAATAATATTCGCATTGTGGCTAAGTCTCCTTTCTTTTCTTTTAACTTTATTATAAGGATTAAATTAATGTATTGGAATGGTTTTCTTGGCTGGTTATCATAAGGATTAAATTAAGTTACCTAAATAATATTTTTAAGTTTTGTGGATTTTTTTTGTTTTTATTCTATTAAATTATGTATTTTAATTTTGTAAACTTTTGTAAAGGTTGGTATTTGATGTCTTTTTCTTTATTTTCTTTATTCTTTTTGTTTATTGTAATTTTTTTTAAAAATATATATTTTTTTTATTCTGACAATATAAATTTAGTCATAATTATTAGGTTGAGCTAAGTGCTTAAATTTAGAAGTTTAAGGTTGACTAAATGTTCAAAAATTTGTTTAGAAAATATTGCATTATAAATAACTTGTTGGTGAGAGATTAAAATGCTTGTTTGTCTAACCAATAAAATGTTTTTTTTGTCATATTGGTGAAACTATGAAATACGTTTTTGGGGATTTGTATATTTTTTTTAAAAAATGGCCAACTATTTTGAGAAACCTCCTTGCTTTATTTGACCATCATCTAAGTTGGAAAGAGACTTTATTTGGAATAGGGTTAAAGGATAATGTAGTTCTTGATTTAGTTAGACATGTTGTCTTGTTATATTTATGGAGAATCAAATGTTGAGTTGTGCTTCTTAATTCTTTTATTTGTTCATAAATCACAATTTCAAGGCTTTACTATGAGATTTCCTTCTATATTGCCAAATCACTCACCTCCAAACGAACCAAAAAAAGAATATGAAATGATTTCAATAAAAAATTCAATCCACTTATACCCCTAGAAAGTTGGTAAAACTTTAGTTATTGATGACATCCTTGCTATTGATGTTGTTGTAGCTTATATCCTTGATAGTATTGTTATTGTGTAACATGGTGCTCACCTTCCTGTTGGAGTAGTTCCTTTTTGTTGATAAACCGATTTATGTTCATACAGTTTTTGTATTCAACTCATTGTATAATCATTGTACCAACTCATTGTTTTAGTGGATTTTATTACCTCTTATATTGTTACCATTGCATATTATTGCAATTATAGACTATGATTTTTCATAGCCTTCACAACTACCTCATATTTAATAATTCTACTTTGTTTTGTTGGATATAAGTCACATATGAACCAAGGATGGACTAGCTACAAAGAAGTCAGTAGCTCAATGGTAGAGCATTCCAACAACAAATGAAAGGCCCTAGATTTGAGTCCTAGATGGTCTATGAAAATCTCAACATGGTATCAAAGTTAGGCTAGGCTAGGATCCCCAAGCACCTATAGAGTGATTTAAGGGGGGTGTTGGATATAAGCCACACCCATACCAAAGATAGATTGTCCACAAAGGGGTCAATAGCTTAGTGGTAGAGCATGCTGATAATAAATGAAAGATCCTAGGTTCAAGTCTTAATTGATCTGTAAAAAGCTTAACATGTTCAATACATGAAAAATGTATTAAGTGAAACTTTTTTGTAGTGAGGAGATAGTTTTGATTTAAATTGTATTCAGAGTTGACTAACTGCTCAAAAAAATAAATAAATAAAATTCAAATTAATTTTAGTTAAGCACATAAAACAAAAAAACTTATTTATCAAAGAGCTCTTACTTTTTTTTGTTAAGAATAAATTTATATCTAAGTTTTTCCTTAATGTTTTTAACTTCTTTTTATACTCTATCTTAATAGTAAGATGCTAATAGTGATGAGAATTCTAATTGTAGACAATAAATATTTCACAAAAGTTTTAAAATTAAATTTGTTAAAGAATTTGAAATGATGTATTATTAAAAAAAATATATATTATTTTTTAAGACTTGTTCAAATTAAATCCAATTTTAAATCATACCCATCATTAGAACCTCTAATTTTCAAAACATACACATCACTAAAAAATCTAATTTTATTCTTTCGTAATGTTTGATTATTATGAGCTCATCCTAAACCAATCAATCTCTATCTTACCAAAGTCTTAATTTTTAGGTGACAAAAGTTCCCCTACAATTATTTGTGAAAGTCATATTTTTTTCTTATATGTCACAATCAACACCAAAAAGTATGAAAAACACTCATATATATATATATATATATATATATATATATATATATATATATATATATATATATATATATAAACAAAGTATGTAGACACTTTTGCTTATTTTCAAGTCTAGCCTCTCAAAATCCCCATAATTACCTAACATACCAAGAAATAGTCAAAATCCCCAATGTATGAAGAAATATTCACACCAAGGATTGAAAGAGACTTTACATTGGAGCATGCTTTTCTACAACCATTCTATTATTTTGTGAACATTGATTTAGGCAATCAAATCTTGAATTATTTTGATCATTGTAGATTGAAAATTATATGTGTAGTATTATTTTATAAATGGTAATATAGACATTTATTATAAAAATAAAATAATATTTAAAATTAGATTAATTAAATAAATTAACCATATAATAGATGTGTTTATTTAAGAAAAAAATATATTAGTTAAATGAAGAAGTTAGACAAATAAAATTTATAAATTTATTCTAATAGAAAAATTCTTTTAACTTGATTATAAATATGTTTGTAATTGTAGATACTATTTTTTTTTATCATTCTATTAATTTTTCACATTATCATCTATTATTAATTATCATCCACCATTAATTATCTAATATTATTGATTATCATAAATATAATTAAATATTTATTATTATCATTTACTAATATTTAGTAATCCTATCATTATTATTATTATTTAATTAAATAATATTTGTATTATTATGTCAAAGGCATTCCCTATATGAAGTGAATGACTTGCTTTTGAAAATCAATGGTTGAAAATTACAAGGATGCAAGACTATTGAAACGATTTCAAAGAATATTTTTTCTTTAAAAAATTTTAAACTTATATTTTTAAGATTTTTATTGAATTATAACGTAGATAAATAGTAAATACAATGTATAAATAGTTAATTATATATATAAAATCAGGTTGATCTTGCAATGTGTTGGTTAAATTGTGGGATCATTGATATTGCCACCAATATTCAAATCCCTGTTGGGCTATTGTGATCCTAGGCTTGTGCCTTAGTTGATCTAGTGTGCTCGCAAATTGTGAACTTGAATCGGAGATGAAGTCCCTTGTTTGTGACTTCACTGGTTCATAGCTCTAGTCAAAACTGTTGATCAATCAAGATTTTTATATATATTTAGAACCTTTTAAATATTATTTTTATTTAATAATTTAACTACATTTATACTCAATTTTAATATTTTTTTTAATTAATATTAAGCTTATCTTTCAATTAATGGTTTTTTCGATAAGTAAGATGAGTTTGTATTAATATTGGGAAACTTTATAGTGCAGAGCATGCCAAGAGCATGAGATTCAAACCAACAACCACCCAAAACCCCAACCAATTCATTACCATGAGATTCAAAATGACCACGCAGGGTCAGCTACTATCGACATACTAGAAACTATCCTTATGTTATACTTAATCATCCCCAAACCCATCCTCCAACCCAGACTAAAACAAGATTTTTCAAAAGACCACGCAGGGTCAACCCAACAACTGCGAACCATAATCTAACTACTAAGCCAACCAAACATTTAATTGACCATATACTTTCACATCCAAAACAAATCGAGACACATAATGAAATTTCACCAGAGATTTTACCAAAGATTTTGTTGGGCAAAACCCCATAATTCATAGCACCAAGCCGCATTCTAGGCCGCCGTAAGATTGAATTTCTTCTTCAAGGATTCCACCCCAGTCGAAGCCAACCTGCGATGTTCAAGCAGCTCAAACCCTTCAATGTCCAAGAGAAAGTGATAATAGTTGATGGCCACTCCATACTCCTCCACCAAGCCCAAGTCGTGTGGGCGATGGCAACCCAATCCAATTCTCATTGCTGCTAGAACCTTTTCCAAGCCAACTAGGAGATCCTCTCTGAAGAGTCTCTGCATAATGATCTTAGCTTCGTGCTTAGGGACCCCAACATCCAAAATCTCTGCCAACACTCTAGAAGAGATGCTCGAGTCCAATATGAAGCCTTCGCAGCCCTCCATGAAGTGCCTCCCCACAATGAATTTCATAATTGAGAGGGTGAGAAAATCCAAATTTTGAATGATGTGACTCATATGCAGCAAAGTCACTAGCCCCCTAAAAGCCATTTAGCGCTTGCTGCTCCACAACTAAACAAGAGTGTCCATTCCTCCACAGACTGAATCACTGGCAGAGACCTGGTGTAATAAACATTGCCATGGTAAAATGTAGCCAGAAAACCCAAATTTAACATTTAGTTTACACTTGTGAAGAACCTCTAATTTTCAAAACATACACATCATTAAATTTTTTAATTTTACTCTTTAATGTTTGATTATTATGATGACTATAGAGCTCATCCTACACCAATCAATCTATATCTTACCAAGTCTTAACTTTTAAGTGACAAAAATTCCCCTATAATTATTTGTGAAAGTCATATTTTTTTCTCATATGTCACAATCAACACCAAACTATGAAAGATGCTTTGATTATTTTCAAGTCTACTCTCTCAAAATCCCCATAAATACCTAACATACCAAGACATTGTCAAAATCCCTAGAATATGAAGAGATATTCACACTGAGGATTAAAAGAGACCATACTCTTTGGTTTGGAAAATGATTTAATATTATTTGAATAAATCTCTACAAGCTCACATTTATTTTTATTTTGTGAATATTGATTTAGGGAATCAATTTTTACTCGATCTTGAATTATTTTGATCATTGTAGATTGAAAATAGAAAATTATATCTGTAATATTATATTATAAATGGTAATATAGATATTTATTATTAAAATAAAATAAAATTTAAAATAAAATTAATTAGATAAAAAAAAATTGTACAATAGATGTGTTTATTTAAGAAAAAGAATATATTAGTCAAATAAGATTGTTAGATAAATAGAATTTATAAATTTATTCTAATAGAAAAATTCTTTTAACTTGATTAAAAATATGTTTGTAATTGTAGATACTAAAATATATTTTTTATTATCTTATTAGTTTTTCACATTATCATCTTTTTTTTTTTGATACATAAGAGATATATTTTATTAATATTTAAATAGATAAAGATTACATACTTCTGCATAAATAGGGGAATGCCATCCATGAAACCATAAAGATTTTTCACCAACTACCAACAACTAAGCTTCACCAAAAAACACCACCACCACTACAAGGAAAAACCCATACTAAGATACTAAGCAACCCGACTACCACTACCAACCAGAACAAGAAACCACCACCCAACCTCTTTAACTACCATACTCGGGAGAGACAAACCCGAACATTACAAAATTCGCAAAAAACCAGACTTCCACCCCAAACCCAAACTCATAGAAAACCGTTGGCCTTAGTGAAGGCCTCAAAGTCCACTATCTAGTTGATGTCCTACATAGCCATGAGACCAAAAAACTTTTTCATATACTCCACAGTGATGGCAACGATCATGCAGTGCCTCATTAAGGCCGAACCCATCAAATAGAGCACGAAAGGGTATATTTTCACCGCCTCATTTGAATTCTTCAACAACTCCTAGTCGCCAGGGTGAGGGATTCCCTTGCCCACAATTGTAATCTTCAACACCTTGTCCACACCCACCAACAAGTCTTTTTGACAAAAAAATTCTAGTAGTATTTTAGCCTCCTCCTTCGGCACATGGTTATCCAGAAGGGACACCAAGAACCTGGAAGTGATATTTGTGTTATCCCTTCCAAACTCGTTTCGACTTAAATGACCAGAGCCCAACACCATTTTCACCGCCACAACCAGTAGAGAATCTATATTGTTCATATTCTGTCACGTCTCATACTTTGATGATAATTTGACCATGACTTACTTTGACTTAATTTGACCATGACTTACTTTGACTTAATTTGACCATGACTTATTTTGATAATGTTTGACCATGACTTTATGGGATTTAATATACGAATTATGATACTATGCTTTGATGTATGGGAACGTAGAAAAATAATTGTTTTCTTTCAAGAATTATGAGTGCATTTATATAAAATAGGAATGTTGATTTAATTTTTAAATTTACATTTCTATAATGGTTACTAATACACTTTTGTTTTTGCACGCCTGAGTGCATTTGAGTGGTAGGTGATCGAAGGCCAAGGTGATCGAATTCCAAGAGTGTGATTGAGGGAAAGAAGGTTAGCTTCCCGACAGGGTAAAAGAGGAGAAGCTCTCGATTACGCACACACCACTTAAAGCATGTAGCTGCATTAGGTCTTGTTTGTTTCTCAATGCGATTGCGTGAAAATGATAGCATAGCAAATTTAAATTACGGTTTAATTAACCTTAGAAATGATGAAAATAATATGGCTTATTCTATTTTAATTATTCCTCATTATATATTTGTGCAACAAAAGGATAAATCTGTTTTTAAAAAAAAGAAATGTAATTAAAAATAAAAACAAAATAAATAAAAGAATAAATATAAATATAAATCTGTTTTGCATAAATGAAATTTTAATTATAAATAAAACAAAAATAAATAAAAGAGTAAATATATTGCATAAATGAAATCATAGACTTGCATAAAAAGGGATATATATATATTTCTGTTTTGGGTATATGGTTAATTTTCCAAAGGAATAAAGAATGAACAGCCCGAGAGAACATTGGGGCTCTGAAAATTCTGTCTTAAAACCAACAATTCGCTGGGCATGTGGCAATCCTTAGAAACTGCATGAGAATATCATCTGTCATCTGGAAATTTTATGCATGATCCTCGAAAAAGAGGAAAGGGAGAAATAAAAGACTTTGATTGAATATATCGGAGAGCTCTGGAATAGAGGCGAAGGGGGTATGGTTGAACATCTGCATTGGAACCAAATTTTGCCAGGTTCTCTTCATTGCTATGCCTTCTTTTAACTTTATTTTAAAAACTGCAGTAAGGAATTGTTTTATTCTCTGTTTTAGAGTACAAACAACTGAGAATTCTTTCCAATTTCGTTTTGAATTCTGGGTAACAGCTTACTTCTCTGTGTTGCAATTATAGAATACACATTCCTTCTTCAGAGTTAGGGTTTTCGTTCTGTTGCAAGTTTGCATTTTATTGAAATAATCTCAAGTGAAATTACAATTATATGTCTGCATATCTGGTCTGCATAAAAATTCTGTCATCTGAATAAAAATCAAAATGTCTTGAGATAAATTCGAATGCAGTTTATACTGGGCAAATGTCTTTTATTTTTTTCTGAGTTTTGAAATTGCTAAGGGAATTATTTCCCTTGCCCTCCCCATGGGAAGGTCGTGGGTTGTGGGAGGCTCGCGCCCTCCACAGGCCGCGGCCTGTGGAGGAGGCACGAGCCCCTCACAGCCCGCCCCCTCCCCATGGGAGGGGCAAGGGCTTTCCTGAGCCCTTTTGGTCGCTCAATGCCAGTAAGGAAACCATGTAAAATACCCTGTTCTGTGTGCACGGCCAGTGAATTCGTTGCACAGATTTGAAAACCAGAATTTCTTATTTCGAATTATACACAGCTGAACATGAATTTCTACACACACACACACACACACACACATATATATATATATATATATATATATGTATACATATACAAATTGACTGCACATACATACATATATATATATACCTATATATATACATATATAAATAGATACCCATGCATTATGAAGCAGGAAACTCATATCCAGAAAATAGTATGAACTCTGTTGATTTTGTGCCAAATACAAATTGAAACAGAAAACTCTTTTCCAGAAAAGTAGTATGAATTCTGTTGAATATATACAAATATCTCTGAATTGTTAAACCTGAAGCAGGGACAGAAATGTCTTGAAAAGCCATGCAACAGAAAGTAGTATGAATTCTGTTGAATATATATAAATATCTTTGAATTGTTAAATCTGAAGCAAGGACAGAATTGTCTTGAAAAGCCATGTATCAGAAAGTAGTATGAATTTTGTTGAATATATACAAATATCTCTGAATTGCTAAACCTGAAACAAGGACATAAATGTTTTTGAGACACCATGTAAACTGGAAAGTACCTTGAATATGTTAAAAGGAATACAACATGAAATGTGAATGAAAGATTATCTTTCAAACCTCAGAATTTTTGAATAAATTGCATTGTATCAGTATATTATTTTTACTCTGTAACCTGTATTGAAATAGGGAATTAAAACTGTCAGTCAGCTTGAGCTTGGTAAGAATAGAAATGCATATTGAAAACAGAAAACACTGTTCTTACTATCAATTAGTGCACTGAAAATTATCAAGATATATATATGTTCTTCTCAAAGGGACACTTACCAAAGAATAAATGACATCTTACAACTGAATTACAAAGAATGTTCTGAAAATTCACTTCTTTTAGAATTGATTGAATGATGGAAGCCTGTATGAAAATGTATTAAGTTTCTGTTAAGTATTTATTTTTACTTCACTATGGTAACTTCCAGGACAGGGTGCTGAAGGTGGGCAAACAGAGACGGTAGTATTACCTTTTCTAATCTACCATTACTTGTATTATATTACTTGGCCAAGCACTGTACCATTGAAATAGATGGATTGTTTGTTTTAAAAGCCTAGAAATTTATTTGAGTCTCTGCCACCTCCTGTTGCAAGAAATGTGTTTATTTCTCATGTTAGAAATGCATATAGGCATCAGGCACGCATCGAGAGTTCCCTCCTGTTTTGTTGTTTCGGGTTGCTAGGCTCCTTTATGCAGGGCCGAGGATTCCTTCGAGTTAGGAAGGAACCCGGGGAAGTCATGGACTTCGTGGTTGGGCGGAAAAGGTGCCTGAATCACATTCTTGGCCCCAGCTCACAAGAAGACCAAGGTGTCACGGCGATTGGTGGTTCCAAGATTATTTGCTATTGATGTACTTATGTATCATTCAGATTTGGCTTGTGAAGCCCATTGTAAATGTATATGCATTTTGACATTCTTGTTGAAACTTGAAATGGAAGCATGTTTTGAAAGTATTTAATGTAACATTGATTTTGAGAGGTTAAAGTTTTATAACTTAGCATAGAAAAGATTTTTCTATTAGAAGGATTGATTCCTCCAAGTGAGGTTGAATATATGTACATGAGAAAGTCATTGAAATACTTATGTTTTGATACATTACATTGATGATATTATTATATGAAATGCAATTTAAATTCTCTTTATTTCATTTG
This sequence comes from Sequoia sempervirens, assembly GCA_007258455.2. Classification (NCBI taxonomy): domain Eukaryota; kingdom Viridiplantae; phylum Streptophyta; class Pinopsida; order Cupressales; family Cupressaceae; genus Sequoia; species Sequoia sempervirens. The sequence continues at coordinate 127,639 of VDFB02254301.1, read as the reverse complement.
GAAGTGTTATGAGAAACGTTGACTTTTTGGAAACCTATTTATAATGGTTTGAATAAATTTAGAATACTCTTAATTTCTCTTTAATTCTGAATTAAATGGTTTGAAAACACTCTTAATTTTCCGAGCGCTACATCTTGGTATCAGAGCCATAGGTTCAACACTCGGACCTTAGGACTTCTACGCTATAGGTTGCAATGTGAACCTATTGATGACCTAAATTTCTAAGAGCATCGAGTGAATTAGCACCCTATCTTGGGTCGAAGATTTCTTTGATGGGTTGGAACCTCAATGAGTCTTGGATGTTTAAGTTGAGAACCAAGAAGATTAGACCTGGTATGACTATATTAGTAGAGAGTGCTCATCAGTTTAGTGGCATTTTCAAAAGAATCCTTAGTAGGAAAATGTCACGGTTGAAGCAAGGATTGGGGATTGTACCTTTAAAAAGGGTTGAGACATTGTGATGGATATATCTAAGCCAAGATGGCTAAGACATGATGACAACTCGTGAAGTGATGATGTAGAATAGAGAAATATTGAGAAAAGAGGTCTCTTGAGGACATAAAAGGTGAATGACTATGATCTAAAAGGTTAAGTTACAAGGTTACTAGAGGTAAAAATAAAATATGCATATATTAAGACAAGTAGAAAGAACAATCACCTACGACCATTAATGGTTAGATGATGCTTTAAGGAAGAAGAGAATCCAAGAAGGATGACTGCAAAGGTAAAGGTATTTGATTATGAGTAAGCTGATTTTTAGTTGATGTTTGTTCTTTCCTAATCGGGATGTGTGTATGATCCTTGTGATCTTTAGTAAATACAAGTTAAGCCTCCTTAGGAGTCTTCAATATGGTCCTAGGAGAAAAATTTTGTTCAGACAAGTTATCATTGTCAGCCTTATTGATAGGGCATGAGTTTTGATCTTGTGAGACCTTATGAGTCCTATATGCTGGATTTATATAAATGATATATTTATGAATATGCACTTTGCATATATTGTGTGAGTAATGCACTCTTGTGTGATTTATATTTGGTGTGAGGAATGCATCGTGTGAGTTAGGCACTTTGCATATATACATGTATAATGTGTGAGTAATGTACTCTTGTTTGATTTATATTTGGTATGAGTAATGCATCGTGTGAATAGGCACTTTGCATAGATACATGCACAATGTGTGAGTAATGCATCGTGTGAGTTAGGCACTTTGCATATACATACGTGTATAATGTGCGAGTAATGCACTTATGATTGTCTATGGTTAGTGCAAGTAAAGCGCTCAAGCTTGTTCTTCATATTATGTTAGAGATGGTATACTTACCTTGTATGAGTGACGCACTTGAATAATTTTTGTTTTCATATCCCGTGTGCGTGTGTTTTGGCATATTTATTTATGCAAATGAGAACTTCAGGTAATTAATGTGTGAATGTAGTAGTAATGCGTTATCTATATGAATGGTGTATATCTATAAAGTGGGGAATTGGTATTTGCTTTTCATTGTGAATTAAGCATTTGGATACCTTGGGTTGTGGAAGTTCGCTAGTGTTGACCATGTGTGTCATTACGTGGCGATTGAAATTACCCTTGAAAGGAATGCAATTTTTGTTGTTTGGCATCTTCAACGATGTTGGATGATGAAGTAGAATGGATCTCTTGTTTTGTGTGACTAGGTCTTAGATGACTCACTGTACACTATGATTGAATGTGCTCTCTTACTTACCTCGGATTTTGAAACCCAGGTATGGTTGGGTATTGTACTCCCTCTCTGATGACTAGAGTTAGTCACACAGTTCATATGTTATGTAACTTGAAAAATTTGATATCTTATTTATTTATTTACTTATTTATTTTATTATTTTTGCTCAATTTATTGAATGGCGTGAAGGCCAAAGATGAATTTTTATTTATGTGCATGAGTAAGTATAGCCATCGAATTTTCGATACTTATTTATCTTGCGACCATTATGGTCATGTGTGAATTATTGTTGAAATGGTGCACATTTTATGCCTTATTGTTGAAATCGATTTTTCTTTTCCTTGGATTTGAATTAATTTTTCTAAAATGGTGGCTATGCTTGAATGTTTGAAATTAATGGTCAAGTTTCATGTTATGTGCTCTATCATGTCCATTATGGACCTCTGATAGATCGTATGAGGGGGTATAATATAGAGAGTGCTTCAGTTCCTGGTATGTATGTTGATAGAATTACGATAGATTGAATTCCTTAATACGCTGTCTGATACAAGTATTTAATTTTGAAATAATAAGAAAGTTTTGAACACTGGTGTTGCTACGGGCCTATTATATTTTGTATATCTTGCTGGTATTACTATATGAGAGGACACCGTGTCCAGATAGTACAAAGGAAATTTGAGAATATGCTTTATGGATTGATTCCTAAGTATATCCCTTGAGTTTTGAGGAAGAACTTGTTTTGTTTATATTAAAATAATAGGTAGTGGTAGGAGGATGTTAGTTGAGAAAGAAAAGTGGTTGTGTAGTAAGCTTCAATTAAGGTGGATGTAATGGAACACAAATGGAAAGTAGGGAGGTGTTGTAGGTGGTGAAAGGGTAGAGCAAAGAAACACTTTGGCAACATGTATTGTTAGATCATAAGAAGATATTTTAGGATGGATAAGGGCATAGGAATGGAAATTTCTCATAGCTATGTATTAATTAATAAAATGTGAGATTTTGTGGTAACATAAAGTTTGAATGTAAGAATGAAAGACTAAAATGACAATAAAATAGCAATGGAAGTTGAAAGGGAGGAGAAACCCTTGAGATAAGAAAAATAGTGGGGGATGAGAAGAGAAAGGCAAGATTGGAAATGTTGATTGAAGTTTGATATATAGAGTGAATTGTTTAAAAAAAAAGGGGATAATAAAAGTGTTGTAGAACTAAAAATCGATAAGGAAGTTACAGAAAGGTATTCTAAACTAGAAGAAACCAATAGTTGGTAATGGAAGTAAAATAAGGATTGATTAAGGAATAAATAATAAGTAAGATGTAAAAGATGAAATCAATGAAGTGTAATTCAAGTAAGATGAAGGGCACTAAATATATATAAGAAGAGAAAGTTCAAAAATCAGAATTGTCAAGGAATGGATTGCAAATGTCCTAGTCTCAGTATAGTCGGTGTGCACGATGGTTTGGACCTCGTTGGAACACCTTTGCAGTTGTTTTTCTATTTTATATGTGAGGTAAATAAATTGGATAATGATAGATAATCTTTGTTGAGCCTTCTCGAAGGCAGGAAACCTAAGAAGGGATGATTTAAAGGAAAGAATGTTCATTATGGTACTAGACTTTGGGAAAGTTGATGATTGAGGATATGGGTCATGTAGAATCCACGAGATTTTCTGAAGAACAAAAAGTTGAGATGCCTTAAGGGGCCTTCAATGGTAAGGATGTTTAGATAAGTTTTGTTTTGCAGACAAGATATGAATGATTGATAGGGTGGATCTTGTATGCCTGATTGTTTTTCTTTTAGTAAAGGTACTTACATGTGTATGATATGAGAATGGTGCTTGAGCAATAATGCACTTCTCATGCTTTTTGCGATGACACTTCTGTATGGGTGTTTGTACTCATAGCATAGAAAATTGTTTCCTTAACTACACTGATACTTATGCTTGAACGGGAAATGTTCTCTATACTTATACTAATGAGAGAGAATAAATTCTTAAGCTCGAAAGATGTGATGTTATTCTTGTAAGCTCTGATGCAAGAGCTATTTGTTACTTGGATATAATTGAATGGTAGTAATACCATATGTGTGGCGTGCATGACTGGCACACTTAGCAGGATTCAGGGGTGGTGCTAGTGGAGCCCGCCAGGATTCTGGGAGGCGCAGCGTTAAGTTGTGGAACCATGTTATTGTAAGGTCCAGTGGGACCAATATTCGATGGATAATACCCCTAGGAAAATGCAGATGACATTAACAGATCTTTTCCTCATTTGAGGTTATAACTTACTTTTCTTGCATATTGTGACTATGATACACTGATACTTCAAACTCTATTGTGTGGATTTGCTTTTAGACATCGAGACGATGTCTCTTCTCAAGAGGGGAAGGATGTCACGTCTCATACTTTGATGATAATTTGACCATGACTTACTTTGACTTAATTTGACCATGACTTACTTTGACTTAATTTGACCATGACTTACATTGACTTAATTTGACCATGACTTATTTTGATAATGTTTGAACATGACTTTATGGGATTTAATATACGAATTATGATACTATGCTTTGATGTATGGGAACGTAGAAAAATAATTGTTTTCTTTCAAGAATTATGAGTGCATTTATATAAAATAGGAATGTTGATTTAATTTTTAAATTTACATTTCTACAATGGTTACTAATACACTTTTGTTTTTGCACGCCTGAGTGCATTTGAGTGGCAGGTGATCGAAGGCCAAGGTGATCGAAGGCCAAGAGTGTGATTGAGGGAAAGAAGGTTAGCTTCCCGACAGGGTAAAAGAGGAGAAGCTCTCGATTACGCACACACCACTTAAAGCATGTAGCTGCATTAGGTCTTGTTTGTTTCTCAATGTGATTGCATGAAAATGATAGCATAGCAAATTTAAATTACGGTTTAATTAACCTTAGAAATGATGAAAATAATATGGCTTATTCTATTTTAATTATTCCTCATTATATATTTGTGCAACAAAAGGATAAATCTGTTTTTAAAAAGAAATGTAATTAAAAATAAAAACAAAATAAATAAAAGAATAAATATAAATATAAATCTGTTTTGCATAAATGAAATTTTAATTATAAATAAAACAAAAATAAATAAAAGAGTAAATATATTGCATAAATGAAATCATAGACTTGCATAAAAAGGGATATATATATTTCTGTTTTGGGTATATGGTTAATTTTCCAAAGAAATAAAGAATGAACAGCCCGAGAGAACATTGGGGGCTCTGAAAATTCTGTCTTAAAACCAACAATTCGCTGGGCATGTGGCAATCCTTAGAAACTGCATGAGAATATCATCTGTCATCTGGAAATTTTATGCATGATCCTCGAAAAAGAGGAAGAGGGCTTTAAGAAAGAAAAGAAGACTTTGATTGAATATATTGGAGAGCTCTGGAACAGAGGCGAAGGGGGTATGGTTGAACATCTGCATTGGAACCAAATTTTGCCAGGTTCTCTTCATTGCTATGCCTTCTTTTGACTTTATTTTAAAAACTGCAGTAAGGAATTGTTTTATTCTCTGTTTTAGAGTACAGACAATTGAGAATTCTTTCCAATTTCGTTTTGAATTCTGGGTAACAGCTTACTTCCCTGTGTTGCAATTATAGAATATACATTCCTTCTTCAGAGTTAGGGTTTTTGTTCTGTTGCAAGTCTGCATTTTAATGAAATAATCTCAAGTGAAATTACAATTATATGTCTGCATATCTGGTCTGCATAAAAATTCTGTCATCTGAATAAAAATCAAAATGTCTTGAGATAAATTCGAATGCAGTTTATACTGGACAAATGTCTTTATTTTTTTCTGAGTTTTGAAATTGCTAAAGGAATTATTTCCCTTGCCCTCCCCATGGGAAGGTCGTGGACTGTGGGAGGCTCGCGCCCTCCACAGGCCGCGGCCTGTGGAGGAGGCACGAGCCCCTCACAGCCCGCCCCCTCCCCATGGGATGGGCAAGGGCTTTCCTGAGCCCTTTTGGTCGCTTAATGCCAGTAAGGAAACCATGTAAAATACCCTGTTCTGTGTGCACGGCCAGTGAATTCGTTGCACAGATTTGAAAACCAGAATTTCTTATTTCGAATTATACACAGCTGAACATGAATTTCTACACACACACACACACACACACACACACATATATATATATATATATGTATACATATACAAATTAACTGCACATACATACATATATATATATATATATATAAATAGATACCCATGCATTATGAAACAAGAAACTCTTTTCCAGAAAAGTAGTATGAACTCTGTTGAATATATACAAATATCTCTGAATTGTTAAACCTGAAGCAGGGACAGAAATGTCTTGAAAAGCAATGCAACAGAAAGTAGTATGAATTATGTTGAATATATATAAATATCTTTGAATTGTTAAATCTAAAGCAAGGACAGAATTGTCTTGAAAAGCCATGTATCAAAAAGTAGTATGAATTATGTTGAATATATACAAATATCTCTGAATTGCTAAACCTGAAACAAGGACAAAAATGTTTTTGAGACACCATGTAAACTGGAAAGTACCTTGAATATGTTAAAAGGAATACAACATGAAATGTGAATGAAATATTATCTTTCAAACCTCAGAATTTCTGAATAAATTGCATTGTATCAGTATATTATTTTTACTCTATAACCTGTATTGAAATAGGGAATTAAAACTGTCAGTCAGCTTGAGCTTGGTAAGAATAGAAATGCATATTGAAAACAGAAAACACTGTTCTTACTATCAATTAGTGCATTGAAAATTATCAAGATGTATATATATGTTCTTCTCAAAGGGACACTTACCAAAGAATAAATGACATCTTACAACTGAATTACAAAGAATGTTTTGAAAATTCACTTCTTTTAGAATTGATTGAATGATGGAAGCCTGTATGAAAATGTATTAAGTTTCTGTTAAGTATTTATTTTTACTTCACTATGGTAACTTCCGGGACAGGGTGCTAAAGGTGGGCAAACAGAGACGGTAGTATTACCTTTTCTAATCTACCATTACTTGTATTATATTGCTTGGCCAAGCATTGTACCATTGAAATAGATGGATTGTTTGTTTTAAAAGCCTAGAAATTTATTTGAGTCTCTGCCACCTCCTGTTCCAAGAAATGTGTTTATTTCTCATGTTAGAAATGCATATAGGCATCAGGCACGCATCGAGAGTTCCCTCCTGTTTTGCTGTTTCGGGTTGCTAGGCTCCTTTATGCAGGGCCGGGGATTCCTTCAAGTTAGGAAGGAACCCGGGGAAGTCATGGACTTCGTGGTTGGGCGGAAAAGGCGCTTGAATCACATTCTTGGCCCCAGTTCGCAAGAAGAACAAGGTGTCATGGCGGTTGGTGGTTCCAAGATTATTTGCTATTGATGTACTTATGTATCATTCAGATTTGGCTTGTGAAGCCCATTGTAAATGTATATGCATTTTGACATTCTTGTTGAAACTTGAAATGGAAGCATGTTTTGAAAGTATTTAATGTAACATTGATTTTGAGAGGTTAAAGTTTTATAACTTAGCATAGAAAAGATGTTTCTATTAGAAGGATTGATTCCTCCAAGTGAGGTTGAATATATGTACATGAGAAAGTTATTGAAATACTTATGTTTTGATACATTACATTGATGATATTATTATATGAAATGCAATTTAAATTCTCTTTATTTCATTTGGAAGTGTTATGAGAAATGTTGACTTTTTGGAAACCTATTTATAATGGTTTGAATAAATTTAGAATACTCTTAATTTCTCTTTAATGCTGAATTAAATGGTTTGAAAACACTCTTAATTTTTCGAGCGCTACATATTCCTTTTGAGATGCTGGTCCGAAACCTCTTTGAAGGACGTTTGGTGTGTTTTTTCCCCTAGCAAAATTGGTGTGTTAGCACCGAAACACACCAAACCATCCACCGAAACCTTAATTATAAAGTGTGATCACCCTACCATCACAGAAACTAGACACCCGCCCAATAAAACAAACCTTGCAGGAAATGCAAACCAAACAAACAAAGCCAAGTTTCAAACTAAAGCCTCCACTCTCGCCACAACTACAGTTAAGCCAAAGAGGACACCAGGGTTACAATCATAATTCAATACTTCACTACATATGATATTAATGCCATGACTCAACACACGAGGAAGGTCGTCCTTAACCACAAATACCATACAAACTAATTAGAAGATCAGTCACATCGACAGCTAAGCTAGTACTAATAAACCACCACTCTATCAACTAGCCATTCCTTGATTTGAGTAATTTAAGTGCTCATAATGGGCACCACCTTGTCCGACTTTGCATAAACCCTACCCACGTTTCCTGCCAGGGTGGACTTGGAAGAGACCCTACCACCTCACAAAGCACCAGCCAACTCACCACCACGCAACCATACCTGTGTGCCACCTATGCTAGTTGTCCAATTCCCTCCGCCAACTTGGAGGGCCGCCCTCCCATCTGCTTATGATTTATTATCTATTATTACTTATCATCCAACATTAATTATCTATTATTTATGGATTATTATTTATAATTAATTATTTATTCTTATATCATTTACTAGTAATCCTATCATTATTATTAAATTAAATAATATTGTATTATTATTATGCCAAAGGCATTCCCTAAATGAAGTGAATGACTTGCTATTGAAAATAAATGGTTGAATTTATTACAAGGAGGATGCAAGAGTATTGAAATGACTTCAAAGAATGTTTTTTCTTTAAAAAAATTTAAACTATATTATTAGATAATTTTTTAAAATTATAACGTAGATAAATCATAAATACAATGTAAATAGTTAATTATATATTTAAAATCAAGTGTGTTGGTTAAGTTGTGGCATCATTGGTATTGCCACCAAGGTTCAAATCCCTATTGGGCTACTGTGATCACAAGCTTGTGCCTTTGTTGATCAAGTGTGCTTGTGAATTGTGAACTTGAACCAGAGATCAAGTCCCTCATTTGTGACTTCACTGGTTCATAGCTCCAATCAAAACCGTTCACCGATCAATTTTTTTTTAATATATTTAGAACCTTTTAAATATTATTTTTTATTTAATAATTTAACTACATTTATACTAAATTTTATAATAATTTTTTATTTATTAATATTTAGTTTATCTTTCAATTAATGTTAATATTGTTTGTAATATATAACTTATGTTCTTTTAGGTATATATTTTATTAATATTTTTTATCAATTAAAAAATTCATTTTACTTTTTTATTTAATCATTATTAACTTAAAAAGTTTATTATCTATTGTTAATTTTTTTAATTTTTTATGTTTATTAATATTTTTATTTTGACATATTTTGACTTTTCATTTAGTTTATTCTATTTTAATTTTAATTTATATTTAAGTTTGAAATTTATTTTTATTTCTTATATATTTTTATTAAATTATAAATAATAATTAAAAATTATTAGAATTAATTTAGTTTACAATTTTTTGTCTTATTAAAGTTTAAATATTTTAAAATAATTCTATTTGGAATTTTTATTTTAATTTATATAATATAATGAATTTTAAACTTAAAATCTAAATTAAAAGTTATAGTGTGTGTGAGAGAGACAAGCTAACTTTTGATTAGTCATTTTGTGCCACCAATCCAAGGATAACACATTTCCCTAGGGAGTTATGCTCAGGGTAGCATGTCATTTGATTAAAGATATGATAATTCACATTTAAAACCTCTTTTAAAATGCACCCATTACACACTTAAGGAGGAAGATAGATAGGGACAAAAAGAAAGAAAGAAAACATAGAGGAAGAGGGAAGTAAGAGGAAGATGGAGATAAGATATAGAGGCAAAGAGAGAAAAAATAGAAAGGAAGATAGAGAAAGATGTTAAAGGTTAGAGATGGAAGATCTAACAATTAAATGTAGATTTAATTAATAAGCAGAGAAACTAAAACACACACAGAATAAATCATAACACAAAGAATTTAACGTGGTTCACCCAATCTGGGCTACATCCACCAAACCACAACCATCCAATACTTTTATTATCCAATGCAAAACCTATTACAATCTCGGCTAGAATAATCGCTAAGTTTCATACTCAAATACCCATCCCAACCCCTTTACTGAAGCTCCATTTTTGGGTTCTACAAAATCGATTTTTCCTTTTTCATTGATTTTCCCTTTTTGCGATCACAAAAAGTAGGAAGAAAAGGTTTTACCAAGGCCGCCTCAAACCCCTCACTGGCTCACTGGCCCCGTGACTCCTTTAGGACTCAAGCCGTGGTGTACAAGATACCATGGCTATACAAGATAGCATGATCACCGCCACACCAACAAAAGAGAGGGGAGCAAACGAGAGAGAGAGAAAAATAAAGAGAGGAGAGAGTTGGGGAGAAACAAATGAAATGGAGGGATGGAGAGGGGGGGGATAGAAAAGAGAGAAAATATGGAGAAAGGGAATAGAGATATAGTGGAGGAAATGATACAAAGAGGAAGAATGGGAAGGAAGAAAGAGTGGAGGGGAAGATAAATATGGAGGGAGATAAAGGATAAATAAATGGAGGACAAAGATAGAGGACAAAGAAGGAAGGTGGAAATAGGGATAACAAAAGAGAGTAAGTGAGAGAGATAGGGAGAGGGAAAGAGACAAAGAGAGGACAAAAGAGAAAGATAGAGGAAGATGGAAGGGAAGATAAATATATATAGAAATAGGGGAGAGAGAGGAAGAGAGATTGAGAGATAATGAGGAACATAGAGATAGAGATATAAAGAGATCTCTCTCTTTCTTCCCATCTCTCCGCATATATATCTCCTTATTTGTACCTCTCCCTATCTCTCTCTCTCTATATATCCCTCTCTACCTCTCTCTATATATTTCCCTCTCTTTCTCCTCCATTGGCTAGTGAGCTCTTGGAGGAGGTGGTAACGTTTCGCTCCTCTCCTTTATGATTTGGTTGAGTAGCTCTATTATTTTGTAGTGTTATTTGCATTCCTTCTTTCTTTACTTCTTTATCGTATATTTCTCTCTCGTTGCTATCTGGTTGTCTGTGGAGGTGGAAACACCAAAACAGGGGTCTAACTGAGGCAAGCCCTATATAGCCCCAACAATTTTCCCCTTCCTTCTTGTGTGCAGGTGAAAGAGTGTGTGGAGCTAGCTGGTGAATGTGCATTTTGGTGAGATTATCTTCGTCACCCTAGTTCTTGTTTATTTACTTTATAACTTTAGTCTTTATTTCCTGCACTTCCTCATTCTGTTTTTATCGTATAGATTTACTAGCTAGGCTACCGGTTTATTTTTCGGTAATTTTTGTTGTGTCCACTATTTTCTGATCGTATGGATGCCAGTGTGCTCGAGAGACACCAACTACATGCCACACTGATGTCCCAGAATTGCGCTGTCGTCCTTGGACAAAGAGCTATCTGAGGCACAATATCGACTCCAAAAACTAGCTCACCTAGCCCAAACTAAAGTTTGAATCTATAGAGTAGTTGAGGCACCTTCTAGTCCTCATCATTCTCGATCCCTATTCCCAAATCATCCCGTTAGAGTGAGGTAAGTTAGGGCAGCCTTTTTCTCTTGGCTCTCTGTGACTTGGGGCCTTGACATGGTTGGTCCCCCTCTCTTACATTTTTGGTGAACTAGACATGAACCAACATCTACTCATTCGTTGGTGTTGAGGCTTTTCCCTTGTACCTTGTGATCATTGTGCCCCTGAGTGTTGTGAAGGTTTATGAGCATCACAACCCAGTCCACAACCTCTGGGTATATCATTAGGAGAAGTGTACGAAACCTTCCGATGGAGAGGATGAAGGTCACTACTAGTTTCTTTGTAGGAATTTTTGTTGGATCCACCTTTGGTCTTGTTGGTCAAGAGTAGTTGTCAAAGGGTGAGGTAGGGATATTTGATGAGACTGACTGTGTCCTCATTCCTCCTGCATCTCCTCCACCATTATTGATAAACGAGCATGAGGCCATTCACATTCCTTCATAATATATCTCTATCCTTAGCAAAGGACTAGGTGACTTGGAAAATCACCTAGAAAAGGACCCAAAGATGGCTAGGGCCGCTAGGGTTATTAGCAAAATAAAGTATATAGTGGGAAGAGACTGAATAGGCATAAAACTCTTGGATAGTCTCTCTAGTCTGGCTGAAGCATGTGCTCCTCCAAAAAATCCTAACATTACACAAGGGGCCACTTTTGAGGACCATGAGAGACAGCTAGGAATGTTAATGCCTCCCATGTCTATGTACATGGTCAACATGGTTCCATCGATCAACATCCCTTCTGCCTTCGATGGATCTAAAACTATCAAGGCAAACAAAATACCCTTGGGTTTTAGTTTCACCCCTCCTATCACCTCTAGTGGTGGAGGTTTTGGTGGATTGAGTGGTGGTGGCTACGATGATGAAAGTGGCATTGGCAGAGGTGGTTTCGGTGGAGGCCATGGTGGTGGCTCTGACGAAGGCCCTGTTGGTGGTGGTGGCTCTAGCAGTGGTTCCGGTGGTGGTCACACCAGTGGTTTCAGAGGTGGCTCCAGTGGTGGTTTTGGAGGAGGTTCCACTGGACCCTTGTCATCCCAAGACCCTATTCTGAATACTCTTCTTCAGAATATGGGTAAGATGTAAAGCCAACTGGTGAGTGTCTCCCAAGCCTTTGCCCATCCTATCTTTCAACCTTTTTTTGACATATCCCATTATTGGTAGCAATTTTAAACACTCCCTTCCCCCAAAGAATGGAGATTCCCAAATTCAAAAAATATGGCAAAAAAGGGGACCTGTAAATGCCTGTGTCTACCTTTAACGCCTTGTGTATTGATTTCTTCCATCAGTTTGGTGTTTTGAAACAATGGTTTTGTGAAGGAAAAGTGACCTAATGATGCATTGATGGAAAAATTATTCCCTCGATCTATTAAGGATACAACACTTGAATGGTACTATTCCTTACCTGATAATTCCATCTTCTCATTCGAGCAACTTGTAAATCAATTTCTTTGATAGTTCCAAGCCAACATCAGACCAAAGATGACCTTTTCGGATCTTATCCAATGCAAACAAGGTGATAACGAAAATATTACTGATTTTATAGCATGATGCCAAGTGCTCTTTTCACAAATCTCGTATCTGCTACTCGATTCTAACGTGCAAAAGGTGTTCATAGGGAACTTGCAAAGACCTTAGCAGGATAAATTTTCCCTTATGAAATACCCTTCTTTCGCACATTTGTGTGTTGTATTACGAGAGTATCAACAAACGATAGTTCAGTTCAGGGGATCCTCCTTGCGCTCCCATTTAGAAGGAAATTCTATTGTATCGATCTTTGAAAAAGGCAAGGCTGTTGCAAATGTAGTGGTCGCTACGAATGATAACGACCTCAGATGCAACAAAAAGTTCACAAAGTTAGCAGAATCTTATTCTTCCATCTTGCAGAAGTTGTTGAAGGATAAGATCATAACCTTGGAGAACCCAAAACATCTCAAGGAACCCTTCCCTAGTTGGTACGATCTGAATACCTTCTATTAGTACCATCGAGTTAATGGACATGATACTGAACATTGTATGTGCTTGCATCATGAGATACAGGACGACATTGAGGATGGTACTATTTGTCTTGATGGAAGTAAACAAAATACAAACAAATTGGTGGCAAAAGTGAATAGTGAGTTGCAGATATATACACAAACCCATTTCTGTCACACTTTGCCAACATGATTATTGATCCCTCCAATTCTACCACTCGGCCTGAGGCATATGTTAACATGGTCACGGTTACTCCTACACACAACCTACGCTCGGCTCCTCAGACGTGACATTCATGTCACAGGATTTATCCTTAAACAACATTGTGACAAGAGTCTTAGTCAACCTCGTGAGACGTGTGAATGTCATTACAAAAGAGACATTGTGGCTTAATTCATTGCATAGAGAGGAATATGAAGAAATGAAGTCCATCATCTACACACATGATGGTCTTGCTCTAAAACCTCACGACTCGATAAATTTTATCGTCCTAGTAGGAGCTAGGGCTGTAGACACGGTCTTTGATGTTATTTCGGAGTTGGATCTATTCAGGATGAAGTTAGGCATACCTTGGATAGCTTCCATGAATGGAATTGCCTCCATCATTCATAAATGTTTGAAGTTCTCCCACAAAGGTGTTGTGCATGTAGTGCATGACACTGGATACCAGCCGTTGGTGTCCCATGGGGGTTACTCGTTGGATCATTTTTGGCCTACCTCGATTAGTCCCCTCACTCCAAGAACATACCTACTTTACAAAAACTATGTGAAGTATAAGACCGACGATAAGGGACAACCGGAATTGAACCTCTTGGTAGCACAACAATTGGTTGCCTCCCCTTCTCGAAAGGGAAAAGAGAAGCCATCCTGTTCCCAAGATGGCTCTCCCACTCCTCTTTCAAGAGAAGAGTTTTGGATGAATATGACTGGCTTTTATCCATTAAGTCTGATGATACTTGCTTGGCGTAAGCCTAAGATCAGGATATCAGACCACCCTACTAAGCCACCCAGACCTTGGTACTACCTGTATGGCAAGGGAAAATTGTAATGTATATTTCTTTGAGATGGAGGCACAAGAGGTTGGAGGATATTTAGTGACCTCTCATCAATCACTAGCGATAGGGTTGCAAAATTGTTTTAGTGTTAAAATTACTTTTACCAAAATGACTAAAGCTAGGATCGATTTCATAGTGGCATCGGTAACCATCTCATATCATATTTGATCAAGTGGCACTGATCTATAACAATGGCAATGTATGCGACGACAAGGACTTTTCCTTATTTTTGTTTGTAATTGGATGTGTTTGTTCCCAATCACATTTGTTGAGTAATAGTGATTGGATGTGTGTCTTCAATCACAAAATTTGGTAATTATGGTTGGATGTGTTTGTCCCCAATCATAATTGTTGCAAGTAGATGTGTGTGTCATTATTCATAACTTTGATATTAGATAGATGTGTTTGTCCTTATCCAAATTTTTTGTATGACCTCAAATAGAAGTGTTAGTCCTTATACATGGTTAAAGTTCAAAAACATAGTTAGGTGGTTTCCACTATTGTTTATCCTAAGTAGATGTTTATGTCCCTACTCATATTGTGTATTGTTAGTCCACCCATTCCCATTTGGAGAATGATGTAATATGGGGGTGATGTTGGGAATATTACATCAATACCATGTATCTTTAGGTTTGTTAGTGTGTCTTTTGGATACGTATAATAGTCATTTGTTAACTAATTTGTTTGTTACTACCCATGAGTATTTGTTATTGTTTGTTAGGAATTATTATCACATGAGTAGGAGTGGTTTTTTGAACTCTCCTATAATATAGGAGATGCAACTCCTATAAATTTGTAATATCTTATTGAGTAAAAAAGAGAAATAGAAGCACATATTATTTTTGTGTATAATATTTTGCATGCTTCTATAACTCCACCCTTAGAATTTTTGTTAGGAATTTGATGAAGGAGCTTTAGTTTTGAACTTATCCAATGTAATTTTCACATACATTGATAAACACTTGTGCTTATTTTGCTTTTATAAATGTGACTTGAATGAATGAATGGATGAAGGAATTTTAATGACGTCCACGAGACCAAAAATATATGGGATTGAGAGTCGAATCCTTAGCCATTTTCAAGATCCTTTCAATGTTGACTCTCCTATTATGAATCTCGATCAAGAAGCCAACAATCTTGAGAAGCCTTGCTTCCTCAAATGGCTCATTTAGACTACCCACCTTCAAATTGTTTTCATATTGAATATGAATATCTTCATATGCTACACATTCGATGATGAAGTGGCATTCAGTTTCAACCACCCCTTTACTGCAGAAAATACAAGTACTTTCTTCCCAATGATGATGAGAATTGGTTCTCAGTTGTGCAACTAAAAGTTGAGTTTTCCCCTTAATTGCTTAGATAGTATTTTGCATGATGCTCCCATGTGGGGTTGAACTCTTTGACATAATGTGCTTTTTTATCCACATGGCAATCCTAAACTTTAATAATACAATTTTTTTATCTTTTCATTAGTGTTAGGACATTCATACAAATTAATGTCCCATTAATCTCATCCACTTGTTTTGTCTCATCTAGGTCTTCTTCCTATGGTTCAATTCCTCCTCAACAACCATTTTGGGCCAATGACGTTTATCCATGTTTTCAACTTTTTTTAAATAACTAATTAAATGAATTATCGTTGATGCCTCCATCGAAAACATTCCAACTTTAGCCAAAAGAATCTCATAGGGAACCATTGATTTGACTTTGAGACTACTGGTGTTTAGATGCTTTTGAATTCTTTCTAATTGCCTCCACTTGTGGTTTGACATGCTACTCCCCCAAACCTCACAAATATTAGTGTTTTGTAGCTTTGGGAGCTATTTTCTCCTAATTATATTCAACTTAAGGCAGGTTGGCCTTTGTTTGACAAATAAAATTTGTATTCTTCTAGGTTGGCCCTAGAAAGAAAGATCACCTAGCTTTTATATAAAGGAGAAAGTGTCTCCTCATTTGATCATAAAATCAAGCAATTCATTCCTAAGTTTGAATTCTTTCAGCAACAGGTTGATTTTCTAAGCAGGAGATTAACATCAAGGAGAAGAGTCAAATACTTTGTGTATTCATGAAATTGCACCATATATAAGTGCAGATCCATTGTATTGTATTTGGCCTTTCTAGGGCCTATTATTATTTTGATTTACAAAAGAATATTTTGTTGGGTTTTTCTCCCTCAAGTAGGAGGGTTTTCCTAGGGTCAAATACCATGTTATTGCTCTCTATGTTGTGTTTTTTGCTTATTACATTTTTGATCCCAAAAAAAACTAACATGGTATCAAAGCAGGTTTAGGGAAGATCTGATTAGATTTGTCTAAGGATCCATTCATTGAATATTAATCAGATTTCTAGAGTAGATCTATAGCAGATGAAGAGAAAATTTATAAGGCAAAATTGGACCAGCACAAGATTTTTTGGTGAAGACATCTTGTAAGGAAAATCATATTAGCATAGAGTGAATTTGTGAAGACATTCCTTGAGGCGAATCATGCTAGTATAGAAGTGAGCTATATGAAGTAATTCACGTCATTATCTGGAGTAGATTTTGTGCAGTTACTATATCTTATTTGGAGCAAGATTTGGAGCAGGTTTTTATCAGAATCTGGGGCAAATCTTGTGTCTATTTTAGAGAAAGTTTTGGAGCAGAAATCAGACATATTTTTAGGGAAGTATCTCAAGGAAAACAAAGATGGCGCACCCGAGGGAAAATGAGTAATCCTTAGTGGCAGGAAAATGCTATTAAATTGTTTGAATTGGGATTTCAACTGAGGTGTCGCTGAAGATAGCAATAAAATTCTGCAACTACAGTAGAGGCTGAAAGTTGAATGCTGGTAGTTTGGTGGGTGTGATGATGAGCAATGGAGAAAAGCGTTGTGTGATTATGCCCTTCACATCAACAGTAAGCTTGCAGAATTGGATAAGTTCTACATGCAGGCTCTTCCTCTATCATTACAAGCTCGAAATCCTACTTCCTACATTACCAAGGAAGAGCTCAAAAAGATTATGGAATGGAATCTAAGCAGAGGCAAATGGAGACTGAGTCTATTTAGTTTTTTTTCTGCAGCGGATGAAGATGAAGTGAAAAGAGCATCACAATAGGCCTTTGCAGCGCTTCTTGATTTGAAAGGGGAAGTGATGGAAGTGAACATTGTAGAGATAGGCTAATTTAGTTGCATCCATCCCTATTCTCTATGTAATTGTGTTTGATCTAAAAATATCAAGTCAGTTGCATGGGATGGCAACACTGAAGGTGGCAAAGATAAGACACAACTACAGGTCTAGTTCAATGGTGTACCAATAATAAATAGATAAGTATTTTATGTTTGTACCTTTGAATAATGATCATGAATTTAATGAAGTTAATAATAATTCATGCAATAGCATTGGGAATAGTGAATCATGTATGCTACTAGCATTGGTCTGTATATTCCTCTTCGGGGTAGTTTGATTTTATGATCTATTATTAATCTCTTTAAAATGCAGGATGGATTGAGGAGTAAAAGGATGATGGATTAATTATCAGAGATTGCATAAGGAATTCAAAGGGAGGACTTGAGCTTGAGGCATCTTGTGAGGAAGTCATGTTGGCTGGAGAAATGAACAAACACGGAGACATAGCTTGCAGTCATGGGATTGAGTTGGTGGCACATAACTCTCATGATTCTTCACTGGAGACATCTCTTGCACAAGGTTGGGTCAGCCATGGATGGAGAGTTTGCATTAGCAAAGAAGACACTAAACAATGGCACAAAAAAAATACTGTCCTCCTGATTTGGAACAACAGTCTATGGTTCTTCCTTAGTTAGCTATTGGCAGCCATAGAAAGAATTATGGAAAACAATAAGGTTCCTATCAAAGATCATTGGAGAAGACTTGCTAATGGCTATTGATTAAGAGTTGTGAAAGTGAGTTGGGTAAAAAAATGACATGTTCGGGAAGAGGACTAAGGTTCTAAGATCTGTCAATGGAGGGGAGTTCACTTCTAGAGGATTTTTGTAATCTTTGTATTGAGTCAGGGATCAAGAGGGAGTTTTGTATTCAACAAAATGGAGTCTTATGTATCAAGGAACTAGTGTGACTCACTGAGAAGAAGTGAAGGTGTTAGCTAAGTGGGTTGTAGTGTTGCAAGGCCTGGTGCTAAGTCCTTGGAAGACCTCTTCAGCGGTAGAGAACAAAATTGCACAAGGCAGTCAATCTGTCTTTGACATTGGTAGCTTCACAAACCTATTTAGAATAGGGTGATCTGGGATGAGGTCGAGGAGGACAATCTTGGACTCTCGCAAGTCAGTAGTGTTGGAAGTGTGCATTGGAAACCATTCCTCTAAGGCAAGCATTGCAGGTAATCTTGGACGAGGAGGTCAAGAGGTTGATGCAAGTACTTGGAGCTTCAGAGGGAGTCACATCATCATGAAGATTTATTGTAATGTATATTTCTCTGAGACAAAGAGATATGAGGTAATGTATATTTCATGAAGATTTGTTGTAATGTATATTTCTCCTTATCGAGAGTCTAGTTAAAGGTGACAGTCTAAATTAGTCTAAGTGTAATGGTGCAAAGCATGAACAAGACAAGGCAAGGATTTAAGGTCTATTGGTGATAACAATAGAGATCATTTCATTAGTTTTGCATTAGTGTTTGCATGTGGCTCTGCCGGCCTAACCTGACAATAGAATCATCACTGCCCTCCTCTTGACCTTGGAAGTGCAAGGATTGGAAGATCAAATGGTGTTTCAAGTTGGAGCAAGGGATCATGAGAGAACACCTTGAAGGAAAAACATTTGGGATTTTGTTTGGAATGTTAGCATTCATGTGCAAGTAGTAACAAAATTCAAGATGAAGTTTACAAAATCAGATTCCTTTGAATCGGGAGGTTCATAATTTTTGATCAATGAGAATGATAATGTATAATGGACAAATTAATGCTGAATACTTCCCACTTTTTTGTCAGTTTTAAAAATTGGTTTTTTTGTTATATCTTCCATTTTTTGATTTATAACTATCATAGTTAATTAATAGGATTTTTCCCATTTTAGAATGTTATTTTTTTTTGTTTATTAGCAGTAGTGGATTCTGGAAGGGTAGAGTTTTGATGTTTGGTCTTGGGAAGACAATTTAAGACAATTTATGCTTTAATTCAATCTAGAAATATTTTTTTTTGTTTATTTTTTGTGGAAATCTGTGTATTTTCTGCTACTTTTAGTTTTTATATCATACAAAGGGCGGATGTTGGTGCCTAGGGACTACATCATGTTTCTTGTCAATCTTCCAAATAAAAAAATGGAGATGAACAAAAAGAGGTTTGACAAGTTTTTCAAAGTTTTCCGGGAGCAGGTATAATAAGAAATGACTTCCAAGTGCAATGTACTGGATTTTTTTTTTGGTTGATAATACTATGGAATCTTCATGTTAGTTTATTGTATTAACTAATACTTAAAATAATTTATATAGAATAAGGGGAATTCATTAATTAAATGTACATTTTACTCACCGAAAGGGTAAGCAATTTTTTATCAAAACTTTTTTCATTTCTATTGTTGTGGTCTAATATATCTGAGATTGTTAGATGAACCATACACCTTTGCAATGTACATTTCAAGAGCTTTTGACACAATATAACAAGGTCATGTTTCATATGGATTGCTAGGTTGGGTAATGTTCAAAATGAATAACCAGGTTGGGTAACCTTTAAATTGAATAACTAGGTTAAGAAACCTTAAAAATGAATGTAGTTGGAAATATAGGAAAGTCATGATGTCACCCTAATGCTATTATAAAAACCCAATTAATTTAATAAACTTAAAAATATTATCACTTCCTTGTAGAACACTTCATAGCCCCTAGCCTCTTGTTTGTGTTCAATAAAAACATAGATATGAACAACGCATCTTAGATCCCTTTCTCTAGAAGTCACAAGGGTACCTTAGAATTCCAATTCTTGCACTAGATGTAGATGTTAGTTAATTATAAGGAGCACCAAGAACATTGTGTTGTTGTGATTGAGGATGTCCTTTATAGGAACCTAGCTAAATGGAGATATTCAAAGCTACTTAAAGAGAGAGACTTCACCATGCGCTCACCAAAGAGGCATAACATTGGCTCTTACCACCTCCACAATCAGAGTCACCAAAGATCCCATAGAACTTGAAAAGGACCAATTATAGGGTCTAGTAGAACTTCTCCAAGGAGCCTAGGACTACCAATGATGCATAGCAACAACTATTCTCTTTTTCTCAACCCAAATGATATTTCTGTTTGTTTGCAATCGTCTCTTAATTGGTTTGGAGAAAAACTATGTTTCATAGCCTTTTTTGGATGGGGATGAAAATAAATGTGGGGATTTTTTTTGGGGATAGCAATGATTTTAAAACAAACCACAATATTAGAGTTTAAATAGAGTCAATAAATTTCTATGAGTTAAGGAAAACATTTGTAAAATTAAAAAAATAGAAAATTACAACAATGCTTAAAAGAAGCCATATCATTAGAGTCTAAATTGGGTCAAGGAATTTATAGGAGAGTTGAGACAAATACAATCCATGAAGATTCAATTATAGCACTATAAGAAAATTTCATTGTTTCCATGATAAATATATAAGTATAATGACAAAAGGACCAAAGGTTACAAAATGTATAATA
>VDFB02254301.1:0-106644 GCA_007258455.2 Sequoia sempervirens | reverse complement strand
ATCAATATAGTTGAGCCAATCAAATACTCAAGCTACAAAAATAAACAAAGTTTCTAATAACTCTTTTGTTCATCATATAATAAAAAAAGTAAAAAATAGCATTTACATTATTGTACTCAAACATAAATAAAAACATACTATTTATACTTGGGTTCTCCACTTGTCAATCAGGGTCTATGGGTGTTGGGTTTCCATATAATCTTCAAATCGGGTAATCTACAAGATGTAGAAGCTTGACCACCTCAACTTGCATCCTTCATACACCTTAAAATACACTTTTAATTTATTATAACTTGTTGTAGTGGATGCCTCCTTGGCTAAACACTCCAAATATGCACTTCACTTCAACTTCAAACTACCTGTTGAGTCTTGAATGAGTTTTTTTTGGATTTTTCACCTTATATATTATTCTAGAAATTTAAAATCATGTAATTCCAATTTTGAAAGACACATTTGATTATTCTAGAATATTCTACCAAAATCTCACATCCAATTTGAATTAAAATTAAATCATTAATTTAAAATTACATTTTATCACCAATTATGGTGCCTAGGTGCATCTAGAAAGATTTCCCTCAATCTCTGCCTTATTTGGCCAATTTTGAAATTAATTTTTTTTCCTTTATGCCTCTTTCCATTTGCATGAAATAAATAATTGGATTTCCATCCATTAGTGTAAGAAAATAAATATGCAAGGCATCTTATTTATGTGCTCCTTGGAGGAGCTGAAATCAGCTCGCACTCTAGGATCACTTATAAAACAAAATGATAATCTTCCACTAGAGAGCATGGAAAGATAATAGCTTTATCAATTGATATGATATGATCTTATGATACAAAGTTTACAATAACATTTCTTATATAGACAAGGTGAAAGATATGATTAGACAAGATTATACCATGTGTCTTAATCATATACAATGAGATAACTAACTCAACTATTACTAAATCACCTATGACTCAAAAATTAAATGCCAAAAAGATAAGATAAGATATAAGTGAAAAATAAGACTTCTAGAAAGATTCCTAGTACCTAAGTAGACTTAACATGTGAATAGGAACTACTAGTGAACTTGTTGGTGTGAATAGGGTCTTATACCTAGCTAATTCCTAATAGGGGAACTTATTCACATGTTAAGTTTACTTAGGTCCTATGTGACCTTCTAGAAGTTTTAGTTATCTAGATAATATCTTATCATATCTTATCTTTTTGAATTTTTTGTCAAGTTAGTTCTCTCATAACATAGGATTAAGATACATGTCACAATCTTGTATAATCCTATCTCTCACCCTTCCTTTATAAGCAAGGCCTCTCATGTACATTTCATATTCAATCTTGTAATATTGTATCCATAATCAAGCAAGCCATTCTTGCCATTTTTTTCTCTTGTGGAAGATAATTTTGGTCTTGCAATTGTTCCCGAGGTGTTGGGATTTCACCATTAACTTCTATAAGTGACAACTAAGACATATAGAAATATTACTAGGACCTAAGTAAACTTAACATGTGAATAGGACCTAGTAGTGAATTAGTTAGGTAAAATACCTATTTACACCAACACCCCCCTTAAGTGTAACTTGGGGAGTAGATTATTATGCAAATATGCAAGGATTGGTCCTGACTACAAGGCCATGTTAGGTACCCATTTACAAATGATCTCTCACAAATAGAGGAAAGGAGATAAATCACATGGGAAATAAACCTATCCAGAAGAGAGAATGCATGAAAATTGTCATGTACAAGTGATGAAATGAGATATAAATGGAGGTCTCAAAAATACCCCCAAGGAAAAAATCCACCTCAAAGATTTAATAAATACCCCCCATAATGAAGTGTCTCCAAAGCCAATGAAGAATGCTTAAAGACAAAAGAGAATACAATGCTTACAAAAAACATGTCTCCCTTTGGGAAGAAACAAATCCAATGGATGATGTTGAAGAAAATCCAACTCCATGCAAAGAGATGAGGGAAGCAGCCTTAAAATGCATCTTTGAAAAAGGATCAAGTGTCTCCATGCAAAAGTATGTCTCAAAGATGTTAAGGGAACATCACTATGTGATTCACACATTGCTAATTGGCTGCTTTGGTGCCACATTAAATCTTGAGTTGGCTTTCTTGATCTTTTGTGGATATCCAATCGATAGGGCTTGTTCCTTTGCTTGGTCAATGTGCTTGGGGGTTGCACCAGCAATGGAAGATGCGTCATGATAGATTTGAGTCTTGACCTATCCTGTTTAGGACCACATCAAGTAAAATCAATTGAAAGTTTTTATGGGTCAATTGGTTATGTGCTTCAAGGTCTCATCCACACGTTTCCTTGATGTCAACTTAGGTTGATGTGCACCTACATGTAAATCATTTTGGATCACATTGAAAGAAGTGTTAAGATTATTTTTGGTCCTCTCTATCCTCGGGATAGGACCCTATCGTGTTTTGGTGGCCGACCAATTGAATTTATTGTTTATTCTCTTCCTATCCAACTTGATTGAAGAATCAAAGTGTTACGATGGATATAGATTCAAGATCATTCTGGATTCAACTGAATGATAAAGTGAACATGTGCAAAAAAGTGTGTGAGCAAGTTGTATTGAATATCTAACAAAGTTAGTGCTAAATATTATGAAAGGAAAGATAAATTTTGTGCTTGAATGCCTTAGTCAACAGAGAGTTGAGTTGGCAATCTTTGTAATTCTCTTATATATATTTTATATCTTGCTCTAAGATAGTGAATCTCATCAGGTCCTCTATATCTTGCTCTTGGAGTTGGTTGATACTTTAGTGTTGCAAGTCCTTTTTTATCTTGCTCTAAGGAAATGAGCCTTCTTGCAAGTCTTTTGGAAGTGAGCCTTATATTGTGAGTTGACTCTCACAGTGGTTTTTTTTTTTCAATGGGTTTTCCACGTAAATTTGGTGTCTCTTTGTGCATGTGTGTGTTCTCTATCTCTTTCTCCTTGTTGCTAATCTGATTATTGCTATATCTTTCATCGTTAAAGTTTGTTGAAGGTGTTAAAAATTTATATTGCTATATTCTTCTTTGTTTCTACTTTGCTTAAAGTTCTATCTTTATTTGCTAAAGGAGTTTGAGGTGTGCCTAAAGTTTCAAGTTCCAAAAGGGGTTAAGTTTTGTGCAGACTAATTCACCCCCCTCTTAGTCTCTAAAAGTATTCAACACTATACATATTCATACTATATAGATTTTGTACAAGTGTACAAATGAAAAATGGTAATGGGGCAAAAAAAAATCCTCTAAGGGTATGGGGAAAATGTTCTTTTTTTGATGATTTGACAGTTAATCTTAGGGTTTTTTGGTCTTTTGGACGTGATAGTAGGGTCTTTTTTGGCTCAAAATGCTCCAAAATATTAGCTACCTCTTGAATCTAGCAACCACCTCCCAACTTCAAACCCTTGTAGATATAGCCTCACAAGTCCAATTTAGACAAAACAAAAGGAAAAACCGACTTTCTTTAATTCCTTGAACTCAATGATGAGCTTAGATTCGCACCAAAAAACTTCAAAATTATCCTACAATAGAAACTCACAAAGAGGAGTCCCCCAAATCTAGTGTTTCTTTCAATTTTTATATGATTCTCTAGGTCATCATACGATGCAAGAGAAGAGAATACTCAAATTTACTACTTTCACCATGATCTTCAATCTAGCAATAGCTCATGCACAAAAAAATACCCTAAAATCTTAGGAGTTTGCAGATCTAAAGCTTTGATACCATGTAGGAGCTAAAAATTAGCTCACACTCCAAGATCACTTGTAAAAAATAATGATAACCTTCTACAAGAGAGTATGGAAAGATAAGAGCTTGCTTGATATGATATGATCTTATGATACAAAGTGTACAAGAGCCTTTCTAATATAGACAAGGTGAAAGATAGGATTAAACAAGATTATATCATTTGTCTTAATCCTATACAATGAGACAACTAACTCAACTATTATAAATGACCTAGGAATCAAGAATTAAATGCCAAAAAGATAAGATAAGATCTTAGTGACAATTAAGACTTCTAGAAAGATTCCTAGGACCTAAGTAAACTTAACATGTGAATAGGAATTAATATTGAACTAGTTAGGTAAAATAACTATTTACACCAACACTCCTCCATAACTCTTGTTGTCATTGTCTTAAATGAATTTCAAATTCAAATTTGATTTCCTCCAAAATTTGTTGCCCTATATTTTTGGAAATATTTAAAATAAAATATAAATTAAATTTCCACATGGTAATTGTACTCGAGCTCTTAGTAGCTAATAGTAAAAGTAAAACCAATTATTGGATAGTAAAATTATTAACTAGACTTGCAAACAAATTATTGAAAACAAAACAAATACAAAGCATTAGAATTTTTTTTAGGTGATGCAAGATTTCCCTTGCACCCCTGAATGCTCCTGCATAAAATTTCCATGATAATTAACCCTAAAAACTCAATGACATTTTTTTTATCATGATATCCATGTGTAAGAGTCTTCCCATTGGCTATTTAAACTTTCCCTCATGATATGAATCAAATCATTTATTATTAAAAATGAATAATAAAAAAATGCAGCATGTCCTTACCTCTAATGGTGACAATGCTATAACTTCAAGGTTTTTTATGCATACATGGAATGACCTTTTGAATTAGAATCAATGCCACATATAGAGCAACATAAAATTGGATGATTGTAGATTATAAAGGGATAAAAAGTGGAAGAAATATGACATTGTAGCTGTTATTTTCTTATCACCCCACTTCCTACCAAAGAGATTGATATTTTCAAATTATTTCACTAGAATGAACTACTCTTATATCAACCCTTCCACACTATTCTCTTAGACATTGAGTCGTCAAGGTGGGATACTATAGACTTTGAGGAAATAGTAGGCAATACTTACTATGCATGGCATGTAGACTATACACCTCTATATTCTTTGAAGAGTATTGATGAAGAGCTTCCTTGTAATGATAAAGATACAATGCAAAACTATAATCTTGAAGAACGATAGGTTATGTCAAGCCTCTACAACTATATAGTTTTTTAACTAAATAAATTTAAAATGCTTGGTCATCATAAATTTCAAACTATCTACAATTAGGGTGCTCCTACAATTACCCTATTTTAAAGAGTAACAACAATTGATTTCATTGAATCCAATCATTCAATACGCCAACTCCCACACATTTGAACAACTTGATGCCTTACACTAGAACTTATCTGTTGGACAATGCACTACCTTTGAAATAATTGTCACATTCAACTTGCATGGGAATGCAACCAAACCGTAAGATGACCATACAAGGTACTACCACCTTTAGAAAATCATACTTGATTAACAATGTTAGAATTACCATTTTTCCAAAAGTTTTATTTATCTAATCACCCTTGTTGTTGCAAGCACCAACTAACATGCCAACTTTCAACATAGATGCATCCACCATACATGTGGGCCTTCACATCCTAATAAATTAAATGAATCTTCTAAAGGAGGAAGCATTAGCAACATTCTAGAAGAACATGTATTTCATTTGCTATATTCTAATTGATGAGATGAACTTCATTAGGCATGGGTTACCGATACCCATTAGTAGTCACTTATGTGAAGCCTTTCCAATTTCACTCAAAAATTCCCTTTAGTGTTTGCTCCATCACTATTTCTAGTCATTTGGGCCAACCACAACTAGTGAAAGACTTTACAATGTATGTTAGGGTATCCCACATGACAACACTTTGGCACAAATTTTAGAGAGTAGTTGAATTGAATACATTCTTCTATCAACATGGGAATAAACCAACATAGCTTGTTTTCCATATTCTACTTTCAAATATTAGAAATGTAGACCCAACATTATCAAACATGGAGCTTCTTATTTCACCCCAGACAATTCAACCTTAGATGTAATGACAATAGATCATTTCTAACCTTAAGACATTTGTTTGCCACAAAGGACATGATTTCAATGCATAACAAACAAATGATTAAATAATTGAGAGTGTCTATTGCAACATTCAATGTGAAACAAGTAAGAAGAGAATTGTTCTCAAATCTCAAAGATGAACAAATTGATGCCAAAATTCTCTTATACATTGACTAACAAGTTACCCCCTTGAAATTGCACTCAACCATAACACATTGACTAACAAATTATACTCAAATCAAATTTGTAGATGACGACAAAGACTAATTGTTATATATATATATATATATATATATATAAAAGACACCTTAAGATTAGACCACATAGCAATCGTCCTAATAAGTCCATATTGGAAACTCCAACTTCCCCTTAAAATAGATTATCCTTTTATCTATTTATCCTAAACTTCTTGGGGGATAGCGTATCCATTTTAATCGCCGTATATGCTCTTCCAAATGATTATTATAATGAAGACTTGTATTCCTAGTGTTTGACTAGAAACAAACAATTGTATCTAAATTTGATAGCATTTACTCCCATTAATAGCATTTACTCAGAAAAAGATTGAAAAGAGATGCAATCTGTAAATAGAAAGCGAAAGGAAACTTTTCATCTTTCCCGACAAGCAATGAATAATCCGACTTGACATATATTGCTTGGTCTTATCCGTTTTATTTTTTTAATTTATTTAGCACCAATAATATTCGCATTGTGGCTAAGTCTCCTTTCTTTTCTTTTAACTTTATTATAAGGATTAAATTAATGTATTGGAATGGTTTTCTTGGCTGGTTATCATAAGGATTAAATTAAGTTACCTAAATAATATTTTTAAGTTTTGTGGATTTTTTTTGTTTTTATTCTATTAAATTATGTATTTTAATTTTGTAAACTTTTGTAAAGGTTGGTATTTGATGTCTTTTTCTTTATTTTCTTTATTCTTTTTGTTTATTGTAATTTTTTTTAAAAATATATATTTTTTTTATTCTGACAATATAAATTTAGTCATAATTATTAGGTTGAGCTAAGTGCTTAAATTTAGAAGTTTAAGGTTGACTAAATGTTCAAAAATTTGTTTAGAAAATATTGCATTATAAATAACTTGTTGGTGAGAGATTAAAATGCTTGTTTGTCTAACCAATAAAATGTTTTTTTTGTCATATTGGTGAAACTATGAAATACGTTTTTGGGGATTTGTATATTTTTTTTAAAAAATGGCCAACTATTTTGAGAAACCTCCTTGCTTTATTTGACCATCATCTAAGTTGGAAAGAGACTTTATTTGGAATAGGGTTAAAGGATAATGTGGTTCTTGATTTAGTTAGACATGTTGTCTTGTTATATTTATGGAGAATCAAATGTTGAGTTGTGCTTCTTAATTCTTTTATTTGTTCATAAATCACAATTTCAAGGCTTTACTATGAGATTTCCTTCTATATTGCCAAATCACTCACCTCCAAACGAACCAAAAAAAGAATATGAAATGATTTCAATAAAAAATTCAATCCACTTATACCCCTAGAAAGTTGGTAAAACTTTAGTTATTGATGACATCCTTGCTATTGATGTTGTTGTAGCTTATATCCTTGATAGTATTGTTATTGTGTAACATGGTGCTCACCTTCCTGTTGGAGTAGTTCCTTTTTGTTGATAAACCGATTTATGTTCATACAGTTTTTGTATTCAACTCATTGTATAATCATTGTACCAACTCATTGTTTTAGTGGATTTTATTACCTCTTATATTGTTACCATTGCATATTATTGCAATTATAGACTATGATTTTTCATAGCCTTCACAACTACCTCATATTTAATAATTCTACTTTGTTTTGTTGGATATAAGTCACATATGAACCAAGGATGGACTAGCTACAAAGAAGTCAGTAGCTCAATGGTAGAGCATTCCAACAACAAATGAAAGGCCCTAGATTTGAGTCCTAGATGGTCTATGAAAATCTCAACATGGTATCAAAGTTAGGCTAGGCTAGGATCCCCAAGCACCTATAGAGTGATTTAAGGGGGGTGTTGGATATAAGCCACACCCATACCAAAGATAGATTGTCCACAAAGGGGTCAATAGCTTAGTGGTAGAGCATGCTAATAATAAATGAAAGATCCTAGGTTCAAGTCTTAATTGATCTGTAAAAAGCTTAACATGTTCAATACATGAAAAATGTATTAAGTTTTTTGTAGTGAGTAGATAGTTTTGATTTAAATTGTATTCGAAGTTGACTTACTGCTCAAAAAAATAAATAAAAAAAATTCAAATTAATTTTAGTTAAGCACATAAAACAAAAAAACTTATTTATCAAAGAGCTCTTACTTTTTTTTGTTAAGAATAAATTTATATCTAAGTTTTTCCTTAATGTTTTTAACTTCTTTTTATACTCTATCTTAATAGTAAGATGCTAATAGTGATGAGAATTCTAATTGTAGACAATAAATATTTCACAAAAGTTTTAAAATTAAATTTGTTAAAGAATTTGAAATGATGTATTATTAAAAAAAATATATATTATTTTTTAAGACTTGTTCAAATTAAATCCAATTTTAAATCATACCCATCATTAGAACCTCTAATTTTCAAAACATACACATCACTAAAAAATCTAATTTTATTCTTTCGTAATGTTTGATTATTATGAGCTCATCCTAAACCAATCAATCTCTATCTTACCAAAGTCTTAATTTTTAGGTGACAAAAGTTTCCCTACAATTATTTGTGAAAGTCATATTTTTTTCTTATATGTCACAATCAACACCAAAAAGTATGAAAAACACTCATATATATATATATATATAAACAAAGTATGTAGACACTTTTGCTTATTTTCAAGTCTAGCCTCTCAAAATCCCCATAATTACCTAACATACCAAGAAATAGTCAAAATCTCCAATGTATGAAGAAATATTCACACCAAGGATTGAAAGAGACTTTACATTGGAGCATGCTTTTCTACAACCATTCTATTATTTTGTGAACATTGATTTAGGCAATCAAATCTTGAATTATTTTGATCATTGTAGATTGAAAATTATATGTGTAGTATTATTTTATAAATGGTAATATATACATTTATTATTAAAATAAAATAATATTTAAAATTAGATTAATTAAATAAATTAATCATATAATAGATGTGTTTATTTAAGAAAAAAATATATTAGTTAAATGAAGAAGTTAGACAAATAAAATTTATAAATTTATTCTAATAGAAAAATTCTTTTAACTTGATTATAAATATGTTTGTAATTGTAGGTACTATTTTTTTTTTTATCATTCTATTAATTTTTCACATTATCATCTATTATTAATTATCATCCACCATTAATTATCTAATATTATTGATTATCATAAATATAATTAAATATTTATTATTATCATTTACTAATATTTAGTAATCCTATCATTATTATTATTATTTAATTAAATAATATTTGTATTATTATGTCAAAGGCATTCCCTATATGAAGTGAATGACTTGCTTTTGAAAATCAATGGTTGAAAATTACAAGGATGCAAGACTATTGAAACGATTTCAAAGAATATTTTTTCTTTAAAAAATTTTAAACTTATATTTTTAAGATTTTTATTGAATTATAACGTAGATAAATAGTAAATACAATGTATAAATAGTTAATTATATATATAAAATCAGGTTGATCTTGCAATGTGTTGGTTAAATTGTGGGATCATTGATATTGCCACCAATATTCAAATCCCTGTTGGGCTATTGTGATCCTAGGCTTGTGCCTTAGTTGATCTAGTGTGCTCGCAAATTGTGAACTTGAATCGGAGATGAAGTCCCTTGTTTGTGACTTCACTGGTTCATAGCTCCAGTCAAAACCGTTGATCAATCAAGATTTTTATATATATTTAGAACCTTTTAAATATTATTTTTATTTAATAATTTAACTACATTTATACTCAATTTTAATATATTTTTTAATTAATATTGAGCTTATCTTTCAATTAATGGTTTTTTCGATAAGTAAGATGAGTTTGTATTAATATTGGGAAACTTTATAGTGCAGAGCATGCCAAGAGCATGAGATTCAAACCAACAACCACCCAAAACCCCAACCAATTCATTACCATGAGATTCAAAATGACCACGCAGGGTCAGCTACTATCGACATACTAGAAACTGTCCTTATGTTATACTTAACCATCCCCAAACCCATCCTCCAACCCAGACTAAAACAAGATTTTTCAAAAGACCACACAGGGTCAACCCAACAACTGCGAACCATAATCTAACTACTAAGCCAACCAAACATTTAATTGACCATATACTTTCACATCCAAAACAAATCGAGACACATAATGAAATTTCACCAGAGATTTTACCAAAGATTTTGTTGGGAAAAACCCCATAATTCATAGCGCCAAGCCACATTCTAGGCCACCGTAAGATTGAATTTCTTCTTCAAGGATTCCACCCCAGTCGAAGCCAACCTGCGATGTTCAAGCAGCTCAAACCCTTCAATGTCCAAGAGAAAGTGATAATAGTTGATGGCCACTCCATACTCCTCCACCAAGCCCAAGTCGTGTGGGTGATGGCAACCCAATCCAATTCTCGTTGCTGCTAGAACCTTTTCCAAGCCAACTAGGAGATCCTTTCTGAAGAGTCTCTGCGTAATGATCTTAGCTTCGTGCTTAGGGACCCCAACATCCAAAATCTCTGCCAACACTCTAGAAGAGATGCTCGAGTCCAATATGAAGCCTTCGCAGCCCTCCATGAAGTGCCTCCCCACAATGAATTTCATAATTGAGAGGGTGAGAAAATCCAAATTTTAAATGATGTGACTCATATGCAGCAAAGTCACTAGCCCCCTAAAAGCCATTTAGCGCTTGCTGCTCCACAACTAATCAAGAGTGTCCATTCCTCCACAGACTGAACCACTGGCAGAGACCCGGTGTAATAAACATTGCCATGGTAAAATGTAACCAGAAAACCCGAATTTAACATTTAGTTTACACTTGTGAAGAACCTCTAATTTTCAAAACATACACATCATTAAAAATTTTAATTTTACTCTTTAATGTTTCATTATTATGATGAATATAGAGCTCATCCTACACCAATCAATCTCTATCTTACCAAGTCTTAAATTTTAAGTGACAAAAGTTCCCCTATAATTATTTGTGAAAGTCATATTTTTTTCTCATATGTCACAATCAACACCAAACTATGAAAGACGCTTTGATTATTTTCAAGTCTACTCTCTCAAAATCCCCATAAATACCTAACATACCAAGACATTGTCAAAATCCCTAGAATATGAAGAGATATTAACACCGAGGATTAAAAGAGACCATACTCTTTGGTTTGGAAAATGATTTAATATTATTTGAATAAATCTCTACAAGCTCACATTTATTTTTATTTTGTGAATATTGATTTAGGGAATCAATTTTTACTCGATCTTGAATTATTTTGATCATTGTAGATTGAAAATAGAAAATTATATCTGTAATATTATTTTATAAATGGTAATATAGATATTTATTATTAAAATAAAATAAAATTTAAAATAAAATTAATTAGATAAAAAAAAATTGTACAATAGATGTGTTTATTTAAGAAAAAGAATATATTAGTCAAATAAGATTGTTAGATAAATAGAATTTATAAATTTATTCTAATAGAAAAATTCTTTTAACTTGATTAAAAATATGTTTGTAATTGTAGATACTAAAATATTTTTTTTATTATCTTATTAGTTTTTCACATTATCATCTATTTTTTTTTTGATACATAAGAGATATATTTTATTAATATTTAAATAGATAAAGATTACATACTTCTGCATAAACAGAGGAATGCCATCCATGAAACCATAAAGATTTTTCACCAACTACCAACAACTAAGCTTCACCAAAAAACACCACCACCACTACAAGGAAAAACCCATACTAAGATACTAAGCAACCCGACTACCACTACCAACCAGAACAAGAAACCACCACCCAACCTCTTTAACTACCATACTCGGGAGAGACAAACCCGAACATTACAAAATTTGCAAAAAACCAGACTTCCACCCCAAACCCAAACTCACAGAAAACCGTTGGCCTTGGTGAAGGCCTCAAAGTCCACTATCTAGTTGATGTCCTACATAGCCATGAGACCAAAAAACTTTTTCATATACTCCACAGTGATGGCAACGATCATGCAGTGCCTCATTAAGGCCGAACCCTTCAAATAGAGCACAAAAGGGTATATTTTCACCGCTCATCTGAATTCTTCAACAACTCCTAGTCGCCAGGGCGAGGGATTCCCTTGCCCACAATTGCAATCTTCAACACCTCGTCCACACCCACCAACAAGTCTTTTTGACAAAAAAATTCTAGTAGTATTTTAGCCTCCTCCTTCGGCACATGGTTATCCAGAAGGGACACCAAGAACCTGGAAGTGATATTTGTGTTATCCCTTCCAAACTCGCTTCGACTTAAATGACCAGAGCCCAACACCATTTTCACCGCCACAACCAGTAGAGAATCTATATTGTTCATATTCCTTTTGAGATGCTGGTCCGAAACCTCTTTGAAGGACGTTTGGTGTGTTTTTTCCCCTAGCAAAATTGGTGTGTTAGCACCGAAACACACCAAACCATCCACCGAAACCTTAATTATAAAGCGTGATCGCCCTACCATCACAGAAACTAGACACCCGCCCAATAAAACAAACCTTGTAGGAAATGCAAACCAAATAAACAAAGCCAAGTTTCAAACTAAAGCCTCCACTCTCGCCACAACTACAGTTAAGCCAAAGAGGACACCAGGCTTACAATCATAATTCAATACTTCACTACATATGATATTAATGCCATGAATCAACACACAAGGAAGGTCGTCCTTAACCACAAATACCATACAAACTAATTAGAAGATCAGTCACATCGACAGCTAAGCTAGTACTAATAAACCACCACTCTATCAACTAGCCATTCCTTGATTTGAGTAATTTAAGTGCTCATAATGGGCACCACCTTGTCCAACTTTGCATAAACCCTACCCACGTTTCCTGCCAGGGTGGACTTGGAAGAGACCTTACCACCTCACAAAGCACCAGCCAACTCACCACCACGCAGCCATACCTGTGTGCCACCTATGCTAGTTGTCCAATTCCCTCCGCCAACTTGGAGGGCCGCCCTCCCATCCGCTTATGATTTATTAGCTATTATTACTTATCATCCAACATTAATTATCTATTATTTATGGATTATCATTTATAATTAATTATTTATTCTTATATCATTTACTAGTAATCCTATCATTATTATTAAATTAAATAATATTGTATTATTATGCCAAAGGCATTCCCTAAATGAAGTGAATGACTTGCTTTTGAAAACAAATGGTTGAATTTATTACAAGGAGGATGCAAGAGTATTGAAATGACTTCAAAGAATGTTTTTTCTTTAAAAAATTTTAAACTATATTATTAGATAATTTTTTAAAATTATAACGTAGATAAATCATAAATACAATGTAAATAGTTAATTATATATTTAAAATCAAGTGTGTTGGTTAAGTTGTGGCATCATTGGTATTGCCACCAAGGTTCAAATCCCTATTGGGCTACTGTGATCACAAGCTTGTGCCTTTGTTGATCAAGTGTGCTTGTGAATTGTGAACTTGAACCAGAGATGAAGTCCCTCATTTGTGGCTTCACTGGTTCATAGCTCCAATCAAAACCGTTCACCGATCAATTTTTTTTTTAATATATTTAGAACCTTTTAAATATTATTTTTTATTTAATAATTTAACTACATTTATACTTAATTTTATAATAATTTTTTATTTATTAATATTTAGTTTATCTTTCAATTAATGTTAATATTGTTTGTAATATATAACTTATGTTCTTTTAGGTATATATTTTATTAATATTTTTTATCAATTAAAAAATTCGTTTTACTTTTTTATTTAATCATTATTAACTTAAAAAGTTTATTATCTATTGTTAATTTTTTTAATTTTTTATGTTTATTAATATTTTTATTTTGATATATTTTGACTTTTCATTTAGTTTATTCTATTTTAATTTTAATTTATATTTAAGTTTGAAATTTATTTTTATTTCTTATATATTTTTATTAAATTATAAATAATAATTAAAAATTATTAGAATTAATTTAGTTTATAATTTTTTGTCTTATTAAAGTTTAAATATTTTAAAATAATTCTATTTGGAATTTTTATTTTAATTTATATAATATAATGAATTTTAAACTTAAAATCTAAATTAAAAGTTATAGTGTGTGTGAGAGAGACAAGCTAACTTTTGATTAGTCATTTTGTGCCACCAATCCAAGGATAACACATTTCCCTAGGGAGTTATGCTCAGGGTAGCATGTCATTTGATTAAAGATATGATAATTCACATTTAAAACCTCTTTTAAAATGTACCCATTACACACTTAAGGAGGAAGATAGATAGGGACAAAAAGAAAGAAAGAAAACATAGAGGAAGAGGGAAGTAAGAGGAAGATGGAGATAAGATATAGAGGCAAAGAGAGAAAAAATAGAAAGGAAGATAGAGAAAGAGAGGGGGAGCAAATGAGAGAGAGGAGAGAGAAAAATAAATAGAGAGAGAGAGAGAGTTGGGGAGAAACAAATATAAAAATGGAGGGATGGAGAGAGGGAGAGGGGGATACAAAAAGAGAGAAGAGAGAAAAAATATAGAGATAGAGATAGAGAGAAAGGGAAATAGAGATATAGAGAGGGAGACATAGATATAGAGAGTTAAAAACCTATTGAGAGATACAAAGATAGAGGTAGAGGTATAGAAGAATAAAGAGGGAGAGACAAAGAGGTAGAAATCAGAAGAGAGATAAAGAAAGAGTGAGGAAAAAAAGAAGAGAGACATAGATAAATATACTCACATAGGGAGAGGGAGATAGAGAGATAAAGATAAATAAATGGAGACAAAGATAGATATAGAGGTAGAGAGATCAAGAGATAAAGAAGGAAAGGGAGAGAGAGAGAGAGAGGGCAGTGATAAATAGGGATAACAAAAGAGAGTAAGTGAGAGAGATAGGGAGAGGGAAAGAGACAAAGAGAGGACAAAAGAGAAAGATAGAGGAAGATGGAAGGGAAGATAAATATATATAGAAATAGGGGAGAGAGAGGAAGAGAGATTGAGAGATAATGAGGAACATAGAGATAGAGATATAAAGAGATCTCTCTCTCTTTCTTCCCATCTCTCCCCATATATATCTCCTTATTTGTACCTCTCCCTATCTCTCTCTCTCTCTATATATATCCCTCTCTACCTCTCTCTATATATTTCCCTCTCTTTCTCCTCCATTGGCTAGTGAGCTCTTGGAGGAGGTGGTAACGTTTCGCTCCTCTCCTTTATGATTTGGTTGAGTAGCTCTATTGTTTTGTAGTGTTATTTGCATTCCTTCTTTCTTTACTTCTTTATCGTATATTTCTCTCTCATTGCTATCTGGTTGTTTGTGGAGGTGGAAACACCAAAACAGGGGTCTAACTGAGGCAAGCCCTATATAGCCCCAACAATTTTCCCCTTCCTTCTTGTGTGCAGGTGAAAGAGTGTGTGGAGCTAGCTGGTGAATGTGCATTTTGGTGAGATTATCTTCGTCACCCTAGTTCTTGTTTATTTACTTTATCACTTTAGTCTTTATTTCCTGCACTTCCTCATTCTGTTTTTATCGTATAGATTTACTAGCTAGGCTACCAGTTTGTTTTTCGGTAATTTTTGTTGTGTCCACTGTTTTTTGATTGTATGGATGCCAGTGTGCTCGAGAGACACCAACTACACGCCGCACTGATGTCCCAGAACTGCGCTATCGTCCTTGGACAAAGAGCTATCGAAGGCACAATATCGACTCCAAAAACTAGCTCACCTAGCCCAAACTAAAGTTTGAATCTATAGAGTAGTTGAGGCACCTTATAGTCCTCATCATTCTCGATCCCTATTCCCAAATCATCCTGTTAGAGTGAGGTAAGTTAGGGAAGCCTTCTACTCTTGGCTCTTCGTGACCTGGGGCCTTGACATGGTTGGTCCCCCTCTCTTACATTTTTGGTGAACCAGACATGAACCAACATCTACTCATTCGTTGTTTGTTGAGGCTTTTCCCTTGTACCTTGTGATCATTGTGCCCCTGAGTGTTGTGAAGGTTTATGAGCATCACAACCCAGTCCACAACCTCTGGGTATATCATTAGGAGAAGTGTACGAAACCTTCCGATGGAGAGGATGAAGGTCACTACTAGTTTCTTTGTAGGAATTTTTATTGGATCCACCTTTGGTCTTGTTGGTCAAGAGTAGTTGTCAAAGGGTGAGGTAGGGATCTTTGATGAGACTGACTGTGTCCTCATTCCTCCTGCATCTCCTCCACCGTTGTTGATAAACGAGCATGAGGCCATTCACATTCCTTCATAATATATCTCTATCCTTATCAAAGGACTAGGTGACTTGGAAAATCACCTAGAAAAGGACCCAAAGATGGCTAGGGCCGCTAGGGTTATTAGCAAAATAAATTATATAGTGGGAAGAGACCAAATAGGCATAAAACTCTTGGCTAGTCTCTCTAGTCTGACTGAAGCATGTGCTCCTCCAAAAAATCCTAACATTACACAAGGGGCCACTTTTGAGGACCATGAGAGACAGATAGGAATGTCAATGCCTCCCATGTCTATGTACATGGTCAACACAGTTCCATCGATCAACATCCCTTCTGCCTTCGAGGGATCTGAAACTATCAAGGCAAACAAAATACCCTTGGGTTTTAGTTTCATCCCTCCTATCACCTCTAGTGGTGGAGGTTTTGGTGGATTGAGTGGTGGTGGCTACGACGATGAAAGTGGCGTTGGCAGAGGTGGTTTCGGTGGAGGCCATGGTGGTGGCTTCGACGAAGGCCCTATTGGTGGTGGTGGCTCTAGCAGTGGTTCCGGTGGTGGTCACACCAGTGGTTTCAGAGGTGGCTCCAGTGGTGGTTCTGGAGGAGGTTCCACTGGACCCTTGTCATCCCAAGACCCTATTCTGAATACTCTTCTTCAGAATATGGGTAAGATGTAAAGCCAACTGGTGAGTGTCTCCCAAGCCTTTGCCCATCCTATCTTTCAACCTTTTTTTGACATATCCCATTATTGGTAGCAATTTTAAACACTCCCTTCCCCCAAAGAATGGAGATTCCCAAATTCAAAAAATATGGTGAAAAAGGGACCTGCAAATGCCTGTGTCTGCCTTTAACGCCTTGTGTATTGATTTCTTCCATCAGTTTGGTGTTTTGAAACAATGGTTTTGTGAAGGAAAAGTGACCTAATGATGCATTGATGGAAAAATTATTCCCTCGATCTATTAAGGATACAACACTTGAATGGTACTATTCCTTACCCGATAATTCCATCTTCTCATTCGAGCAACTTGTAAATCAGTTTCTTTGATAGTTCCAAGCCAACATCGGACCAAAGATGACCTTTTCGGATCTCATCCAATGCAAACAAGGTGATAACGAAAATATTACTTATTTTATAGCGTGATGCCAAGTGCTCTTTTCACAAATCTCGTATCTGCTACTTGATTCTAACGTGCAAAAGGTGTTCATAGGGAACTTGCAAAGACCTTAGCAAGATAAATTTTCCCTTATGAAATACCCTTCTTCCGCACATTTGTGTGCTATATTACGAGAGTATCAACAAACGATAGTTCAGTTCAGGGGATCCTCCTTGCGCTCCCATTTAGAAGGAAATTCTATTGTATCGATCTTTGAAAAAGGCAAGGCTGTTGCAAATGTAGTGGTCGCTACAAATGATAACGACCTCAGATGCAACAAAAAGTTCACAAAGTTAGCAGAATCTTATTCTTCCATCTTTCAGAAGTTGTTGAAGGATAAGATCATAACCTTGGAGAACCCAAAACATCTCAAGGAACCCTTCCCTAGTTGGTACGATCCGAATACCTTCTGTTAGTACCATCGAGTTAATGGACATGATACTGAACATTGTATGTGCTTGCATCATGAGATACAGGACGACATTGAGGATGGTACTATTCGTCTTGATGGAAGTAAACAAAATACAAACAAATTGGTGGCAAAAGTGAATAGTGAGTTGCAGATATATACACAAACCCATTTCTGTCACACTTTGCCAACATGATTATTGATCCCTCCAATTCTACCACTCGGCCTGAGGCATATGTTAACATGGTCATGGTTACTCCTACACACAACCTGCGCTCGGCTCCTTAGACGTGACATTCATGTCATAGGATTTATCCTTAAACAACATTGTGACAAGAGTCTTAGTCAACCTCGTGAGACGTGTGAATGTCATTACAAAAGAGACGTTGTGGCTTAATTCATTGCATAGAGAGGAATACGAAGAAATGAAGTCCATCATCTACACACATGATGATCTTGCTCTAAAACCTCACGACTCGATAAATTTTATCGTCCTAGTAGGACCTAGGGCTGTAGACACAGTCTTTGATGTTATTTCAGAGTTGGATCTATTCAAGATGAAGTTAGGCATACCTTGGCTAGCTTCCATGAATGGAATTGCCTCCATCATTCATAAATGTTTGAAGTTCTCCCACAAAGGTGTTGTGCATGTAGTGCATGACACTGGATACCAGCCATTGGTGTCCCATGGGGGTTACTCGTTGGATCATTTTTGGCCTACCTCGATCAGTCCCCTCACTCCAAGAACATACCTACTTTACAAAAACTATGTGAAGTATAAGACTGAGGGTAAGGGACAACCAGAATTGACCCTCTTGGTAGCACAACAGTTGGTTGCCTCCCCTTCTTGAAAGGGAAAAGAGAAGCCATCCTGTTCCCAAGATGGCTCTCCCACTCCTCTTTCAAGAGAAGAGTTTTGGATGAATATGACTGGCTTTTATCCATTAAGTCTGATGATACCTACTTGGCGTAAGCCGAAGATCAGGATATCAGACCACCCTACTAAGCCACCCAGACCTTGGTACTACCTGTATGGCAAGGGAAAATTGTAATGTATATTTCTTTGAGATGGAGGCACAAGAGGTTGGAGGATATTTAGTGACCTCTCATCAGTCACTAGCGATAGGGTTGCAAAATTGTTTTAGTGTTAAAATTACTTTTACTAAAATGACTAAAGCTAGGATCGATTTCCTAGTGGCATCGGTAACCATCTCATATCATATTTGATCAAGTGGCACTGATCTATAACAATGGCAATGTATGCGACGACAAGGACTTTTCCTTATTTTTGTTTGTAATTGGATGTGTTTGTTCCCAATCACATTTGTTGAGTAATAGTGATTAGATGTGTGTCTTCAATCAAAAAATTTGGTAATTATGGTTGGATGTGTTTGTCCCCAATCATAATTGTTGCAAGTAGATGTGTGTGTCATTATTCATAACTTTGATATTGGATAGATGTGTTTGTCCTTATCCAAATTTTTTGTATGACCTCAAATAGAAGTGTTAGTCCTTATACGTGGTTAAAGTTCAAAAACATAGTTAGGTGGTTTCCACTATTGTTTATCCTAAGTAGATGTTTATGTCCCTACCCATATTGTGTATTATTATTGAACTACTAAATGTGTTCATCAAGTATTGTTAGTCCACCCATTCCCATTTGGAGAATGATGTAATATGGGGGTGGTGTTGGGAATATTACATCAATACCATGTATCTTTAGGTTTGTTAGAGTGTCTTTTGGATACGTATAATAGTCATTTGTTAACTAGTTTGTTTGTTACTACCCATGAGTATTTGTTATTGTTTGTTAGGAATTATTATCACATGAGTAGGAGTGGTTTTTTTAACTCTCCTATAATATAGGAGATGCAACTCCTATAAATCTGTAATATCTTATTGAGTAAAAAAGAGAAATAGAAGCACATATTATTTTTGTGTATAATATTTTGCATGCTTCTATAACTCCACCCTTAGAATTTTTGTTAGGAATTTGATGAAGGAGCTTTAGTTTTGAACTTATCCAATGTAATTTTCACATACATTGATAAACACTTGTGCTTATTTTGCTTTTATAAATGTGACTTGAATGAATGAATGGATGAAGGAATTTTAATGACGTCCACGAGACCAAAAATATATGGGATTGAGAGTCGAATCCTTAGCCATTTTCAAGATCCTTCAATGTTGACTCTCCTATTATGAATCTCGATCAAGAAGCCAACAATCTTGGGAAGCCTTGCTTCCTCAAATGGCTCATTTAGACTACCCACCTTCAAATTGTTTTCATATTGAATATGAATATCTTCATATGCTACACATTCGATGATGAAGTGGCATTCAGTTTCAACCACCCCTTTACTGCAGAAAATACAAGTACTTTCTTCCCAATGATGATGAAAATTGGTTCTCAGTTGTGCAACTAAAAGTCGAGTTTTCCCCTTAATTGCTTAGATAGTATTTTGCATGATGCTCCCATGTGGGGTTGAACTCTTTGACATAATGTGCTTTTTTATCCACATGGCAATCCTAAACTTTAATAATACAATTTTTTTATCTTTTCATTAGTGTTAGGACATTCATACAAATTAATGTCCCATTAATCTCATCCACTTGTTTTGTCTCATCTAGGTCTTCTTCCTATGGTTCAATTCCTCCTCAACAACCATTTTGGGCCAATGACGTTTATCCATGTTTTCAACTTTTTTTAAATAACTAATTAAATGAATTATCGTTGATGCCTCCATCGAAAACATTCCAACTTTAGCCAAAAGAATCTCATAGGGAACCATTGATTTGACTTTGAGACTACTGGTGTTTAGATGCTTTTGAATTCTTTCTAATTGCCTCCACTTGTGGTTTGACATGCTACTCCCCCAAACCTCACAAATATTAGTGTTTTGTAGCTTTGGGAGCTATTTTCTCCTAATTATATTCAACTTAAGGCAGGTTGGCCTTTGTTTGACAAATAAAATTTGTATTCTTCTAGGTTGGCCCTAGAAAGAAAGATCACCTAGCTTTTATATAAAGGAGAAAGTGTCTCCTCATTTGATCATAAAATCAAGCAATTCATTCCTAAGTTTGAATTCTTTCAGCAACAGGTTGATTTTCTAAGCAGGAGATTAACATCAAGGAGAAGAGTCAAATACTTTGTGTATTCATGAAATTGCACCATATATAAGTGCAGATCCATTGTATTGTATTTGGCCTTTCTAGGGCCTATTATTATTTTGATTTACAAAAGAATATTTTGTTGGGTTTTTCTCCCTCAAGTAGGAGGGTTTTCCTAGGGTCAAATACCATGTTATTGCTCTCTATGTTGTGTTTTTTGCTTATTACATTTTTGATCCCAAAAAAAACTAACATGGTATCAAAGCGGGTTTAGGGAAGATCTGATTAGATTTGTCTAAGGATCCATTCATTGAATATTAATCAGATTTCTAGAGTAGATCTATAGTAGATGAAGAGCAGATTTATAAGGCAAAATTGGACCAGCACATGATTTTTTGGTGAATACATCTTGTAAGGAAAATCATATTAGCATAGAGTGAATTTGTGAAGACATTCCTTGAGGTGAATCATGCTAGTATAGAAGTGAGCTATATGAAGTAATTCACGTCATTATCTGGAGTAGATTTTGTGCAGTTACTATATCTTATTTGGAGCAAGATTTGGAGCAGGTGTTTATCAGAATCTGGGGCAAATCTTGTGTCTATTTTAGAGAAAGTTTTGGAGCAGAAATCAGACATATTTTTAGGGAAGTCTCTCAAGGAAAACAAAGATGGCGCACCCGAGGGCAAATGAGTAGTCCTTAGCGGCAGGAAAATGCTATTAAATTGTTTGAATTGGGATTTCAACTGAGGTGTCGCTGAAGATAGCAATAAAATTCTGCAACTACAGTAGAGGCTGAAAGTTGAATGCTGGTAGTTTGGTGGGTGTGATGATGAGCAATGGAGAAAAGCGTTGTGTGATTATGCCCTTCACATCAACAGTAAGCTTGCAGAATTGGATAAGTTCTACATGCAGGCTCTTCCTCTATCATTACAAGCTCGAAATCCTACTTCCTACATTACCAAGGAAGAGCTCAAAAAGATTATGGAATGGAATCTAAGCAGAGGCAAATGGAGACTGAGTCTATTTAGTTTTTTTTCTGCAGCGGATGAAGATGAAGTGAAAAGAGCATCACAATAGGCCTTTGCAGCGCTTCTTGATTTGAAAGGGGAAGTGATGGAAGTGAACATTGTAGAGATAGGCTAATTTAGTTGCGTCCATCCCTATTCTCTATGTAATTGTGTTTGATCTAAAAATATCAGGTCAGTTGCATGGGATGGCAACACTGAAGGTGGCAAAGATAAGACACAACTACAAGTCTAGTTCAATGGTGTACCAACAATAAATAGATAAGTATTTTATGTTTGTACCTTTGAATAATGATCATGAATTTAATGTAGTTAATAATAATTCATGCAATAGCATTGGGAATAGTGAATCATGTATGCTACTAGCATTGGTCTGTATATTCCTCTTCGGGGTAGTTTGATTTTATGATCTATTATTAATCTCTTTAAAATGCAGGATGGATTGAGGAGTAAAAGGATGATGGATTAATTATCAGAGATTGCATAAGGAATTCAAAGGGAGGACTTGAGCTTGAGGCATCTTGTGAGGAAGTCATGTTGGCTGGAGAAATGAACAAACACGGAGACATAGCTTGCAGTCATGGGATTGAGTTGGTGGCACATAACTCTCATGATTCTTCACTGGAGACATCTCTTGCACAAGGTTGGGTCAGCCATGGATGGAGAGTTTGCATTAGCAAAGAAGACACTAAACAATGGCACAAAAAAAATACTGTCCTCCTGATTTGGAACAACAGTCTATGGTTCTTCCTTAGTTAGCTATTGGCAGCCATAGAAAGAATTATGGAAAACAATAAGGTTCCTATCAAAGATCATTGGAGAAGACTTGCTAATGGCTATTGATTAAGAGTTGTGAAAGTGAGTTGGGTAAAAAAATGACATGTTCGGGAAGAGGACTAAGGTTCTAAGATCTGTCAATGGAGGGGAGTTCACTTCTAGAGGATTTTTGTAATCTTTGTATTGAGTCAGGGATCAAGAGGGAGTTTTGTATTCAACAAAATGGAGTCTTATGTATCAAGGAACTAGTGTGACTCACTGAGAAGAAGTGAAGGTGTTAGCTAAGTGGGTTGTAGTGTTGCAAGGCCTGGTGCTAAGTCCTTGGAAGACCTCTTCAGCGGTAGAGAACAAAATTGCACAAGGCAGTCAATCTGTCTTTGACATTGGTAGCTTCACAAACCTATTTAGAATAGGGTGATCTGGGATGAGGTCGAGGAGGACAATCTTGGACTCTCGCAAGTCAGTAGTGTTGGAAGTGTGCATTGGAAACCATTCCTCTAAGGCAAGCATTGCAGGTAATCTTGGACGAGGAGGTCAAGAGGTTGATGCAAGTACTTGGAGCTTCAGAGGGAGTCACATCATCATGAAGATTTATTGTAATGTATATTTCTCTGAGACAAAGAGATATGAGGTAATGTATATTTCATGAAGATTTGTTGTAATGTATATTTCTCCTTATCGAGAGTCTAGTTAAAGGTGACAGTCTAAATTAGTCTAAGTGTAATGGTGCAAAGCATGAACAAGACAAGGCAAGGATTTAAGGTCTATTGGTGATAACAATAGAGATCATTTCATTAGTTCTGCATTAGTGTTTGCATGTGGCTCTGCCAGCCTAACCTGACAATAGAATCATCACTGCCCTCCTCTTGACCTTGGAAGTGCAAGGATTGGAAGATCAAATGGTGTTTTAGGTTGGACCAAGGGATCATGAGAGAACACCTTGAAGGAAAAACATTTGGGATTTTGTTTGGAATGTTAGCATTCATGTGCAAGTAGTAACAAAATTCAAGATGAAGTTTACAAAATTAGATTCCTTTGAATCGGGAGGTTCATAA
Organism: Sequoia sempervirens; assembly: GCA_007258455.2. Classification (NCBI taxonomy): domain Eukaryota; kingdom Viridiplantae; phylum Streptophyta; class Pinopsida; order Cupressales; family Cupressaceae; genus Sequoia; species Sequoia sempervirens. The sequence goes on along the minus strand of VDFB02254301.1, from coordinate 82,824 downwards.
TTTTTGATCAATGAGAATGATAATGTATAATGGACAAATTAATGCTGAATACTTCCCACTTTTTTGTCAGTTTTAAAAATTGGTTTTTTTGTTATATCTTCCATTTTTTGATTTATAACTGTCATAGTTAATTAATAGGATTTTTCCCATTTTAGAATGTTATTTTTTTTTGTTTATTAGCAATAGTGGATTCTGGAAGGGTAGAGTTTTGATGTTTGGTCTTGGGAAGACAATTTAAGACAATTTATGCTTTAATTAAATCTAGAAATAAATTTTTTTGTTTATTTTTTGTGGAAATCTGTGTATTTTCTGCTACTTTTAGTTTTTATATCATACAAAGGGTGGATGTTGGTGCCTAGGGACTACATCATGTTTCTTGTCAATCTTCCAAATAAAAAAATGGAGATGAACAAAAAGAGGTTTGACAAGTTTTTCAAAGTTTTCCGGGAGCAGGTATAATAAGAAATGACTTCCAAGTGCAATGTACTGGATTTTTTTTTTGGTTGATAATACTATGGAATCTTCATGTTAGTTTATTGTATTAAGTAATACTTAAAATAATTTATATAGAATAAGGGGAATTCATTAATTAAATGTACATTTTACTCACCGAAAGGGTAAGCAATTTTTTATCAAAACTTTTTTCATTTCTATTGTTGTGGTCTAATATATCTGAGATTGTTAGATGAACCATACACCTTTGCAATGTACATTTCAAGAGCTTTTGACACAATATAACAAGGTCATGTTTCATATGGATTGCTAGGTTGGGTAATGTTCAAAATGAATAACCAGGTTGGGTAACCTTTAAATTGAATAACTAGGTTAAGAAACCTTAAAAATGAATGTAGTTGGAAATATAGGAAAGTCATGATGTCACCCTAATGCTATTATAAAAACCCAATTAATTTAATAAACTTAAAAATATTATCACTTCCTTGTAGAACACTTCATAGCCCCTAGCCTCTTGTTTGTGTTCAATAAAAACATAGATATGAACAACGCATCTTAGATCCCTTTCTCTAGAAGTCACAAGGGTACCTTAGAATTCCAATTCTTGCACTAGATGTAGATGTTAGTTAATTATAAGGAGCACCAAGAACATTGTGTTGTTGTGATTGAGGATGTCCTTTATAGGAACCTAGCTAAATGGAGATATTCAAAGCTACTTAAAGAGAGAGACTTCACCATGCGCTCACCAAAGAGGCATAACATTGGCTCTTACCACCTCCACAATCAGAGTCACCAAAGATCCCATAGAACTTGAAAAGGACCAATTATAGGGTCTAGTAGAACTTCTCCAAGGAGCCTAGGACTACCAATGATGCATAGCAACAACTATTCTCTTTTTCTCAACCCAAATGATATTTCTGTTTGTTTGCAATCGTCTCTTAATTGGTTTGGAGAAAAACTATGTTTCATAGCCTTTTTTGGATGGGGATGAAAATAAATGTGGGCATTTTTTTTGGGGATAGCAATGATTTTAAAACAAACCACAATATTAGAGTTTAAATAGAGTCAATAAATTTCTATGAGTTAAGGAAAACATTTGTAAAATTAAAAAAATAGAAAATTACAACAATGCTTAAAAGAAGCCATATCATTAGAGTCTAAATTAGGTCAAGGAATTTATAGGAGAGTTGAGACAAATACAATCCATGAAGATTCAATTATAGCACTATAAGAAAATTTCATTGTTTCTATGATAAATATATAAGTATAATGACAAAAGGACCAAAGGTTACAAAATGTATAATAATAGGAATAGCAATAAGATAAAAACAAAACACAACAATTGGATCTCTTAGGGTTGCACCTCATGGACCTGTTCATGTGCCAAGGCATCTTCATCTAGAATATTTTTATCAAAATCAACTTTAAACTTTGAGTCATTCTCAATACTCAATTTTCACACATCCAATGAGACCCCAACCAATCTCTTGCACATCCTCATGAGTATGTCTAGTATCTTTTGGATCAACATACCAATGTACAACTAGAGTTTGTCGATAATGAAGTTTCTAGGCACTATGGATGACAACCAACTTCTTTGCTCAACTCTATGGCTTTTCACAAAGTGAACGAAGTTGTATGTAGACTAGTTCCTATCAGTAGTAGAGGAACTAACAACTTGTAAAAGGAGATCGATGACATTGAGCAAGGGACCTATTAAGTTTAGCCTTTGGTTTATTGAATATTGGGTCTTGGAGATTTACGAATGTTATCCATTGCTACCAAAATCTAGATGCATCCTTACAGTTGATCATCTTTTGAAAGGCCTTCACAAAACCTTGATCTCATCATCATTAAGAGGCACTCCCCCACCATTTGATTAATACTATTTAGGATTTTTAGTATATTTGCATTTGAATCTGCACTTTTTAGTGTGACACAAAATGGAACAGATGTATAGTAGAACCGCACTTTGAATTGGAAGGGGAAGCTCCTTGTAAACAAAAACTAACCTAGTTTGAGAAATATTTACCTGCTATTTAGAATTTACAGTAAAATGTTTTCTTGGGTGGCTCATGCTTATGATGAATAATACTAAAGATGCATATTTTTGGACTCACCTAGGACAAAGGGAAAAATCTCCCTTGTGATGATTCATGGTTGCATAGTCTTCAATCAATAGCTCCTCTTAACATGCATGCTCTATTCCTTGGCTCATCAACATTTTGGTAGGATCTATTGGTCTACCAAATCAAAATATTCTATAAGGATTAATCCAACATTCAAATTCAATGAAATTTTGTCCTCCATGATCCACCCAATGCTCCATGGTGCTATATTGCATGACAAACTTCAGTGGAATTTTTACCGATGGCCTACACAGTAGACTCCAACCATTGAATAGGTAATTCATGTCATTGAATTCAAAGAAACATCATCATCTTATTGACTAGCTCATGGAGTTCAACTTCTTCTTTTAGGGGGGAAGATATCATTGTGGGTGGTACTTCTCTATAAATACTAGAGCTTGCATGCCCGTTTGTAGTTTAGATGCAGTTTCTTATAGATAAGTTATTGAGCTTGATGTAAAAACCATATCTCAAATTAAGTGCTGAGCAACCAAGATTTTGTGCTTGATGCTTGATCTTAGTCTTGGACTCCTTACAGCTGCGCAAGGAAGCCTCTAAACATGTTTCTAGAGGTAATTGTATTCCATGTAATGGTTAAGTGGATATTGAACTAAATATAAGAAACTATTGTCCAAGAGATTTTGATTCTTGTATTTGTTCATTTGTTGATTGTTATATGTGTATGCACATTTGTTGATTATTTTATCATGAGCTATGAAGCTCTGCTCTATTTCTAAGGATGTACTTATTTGGCATGAGCCTTTTCATGCATTATTTGATTTCTGCAATCTCTTTTCCTTTCCCTTTCATTAATTTAAGCTTAGCTTAGGACAGATAAGGAACTGACATTCTAATCTTGAAGATTGATTTGTTGGTTGCGTCCCACATTAACTAGTATTTCTAAGTGTTTATGGTTATGCACAACTCATTGATCTAGAACAAGACCAAAGACCAAATCAATAGTAATCATATATATTAGTTCATACCTATGTTTGCATTGGAAATAAAATCACATAGATCTGAATGAATAATCTCGAATAGCTAATCTCCATGTGTTACCAGGAAACCTGTCCTTGTGTTTTCCAAGTCCACAACCCTTCCACACTTTCTTTCCTTTTGCTTGAATCTTTGGTAACCCATGTACATATTTCTTTGATGCAACACATACAATCCTTGAAATTTAAGATTCTATACCTTTGGTGCCATAACAAACTTGCATCCTCAATTGTAGCATAAAACACATTTGATTCCCTTGCTTTGATTTTCAATGGAACATTTGGTTCTTTTGTCATTTTTGTAGTAGCCGTCATCTTTCCTCCTTGTCTCTTATCATAGTACAAACTTTATCATCAAATATATGTTTAAGTATTTTCTCAACAAGTTGGCCAACACACATGAAATTATGCTTTAGTCACATAGTACATGATGAGTGGCATATATGAACATTTTCTACTTTTCTTTGTTCAGTGTCTATATCCAAGGAACTCCAAGTACTTTATTATAAACCAAATTTGCTTCACTTTTAAAATTGTCATCAATCTTTGAAATGCTTTTCTACAACCTGTCATATTATTAGAACAACTTGAATCTAGAAACCATACCTCATTATTTGTGTTTCCAACTTTATTGCATAAAAGAGAGTAGTGTGGTGGATCTTCATCTTTGCCTTTTGTTGGACCTTTATTTTCATTTTTTTTTGTATTCTTGTGCATGGTTTGCATTTCTTCCTTCATTTGAATTCCTAAATCTGCATTCTCTCTCTATATAACCAAATATAGATATAAAATACTACAAATATCTCTCAAGATTCATAATATTTTAAATAGCAGAAACTCCCACCAAACTGTTGATTACTTACAACTCTAGCAATTATAGTCTTGTCTTGAGTTTGGCTGTATGATCACTCAATAAGAGAAAATATTAATATCCCAATACTTGCATATGCTACAACTCAACATTGACTTGGTATGGCAGCTTAGATAGGGAATTTCATAATAAATAAATTATTCCTCCTTGTTTGATTTGGTATGACATTCATTATTGGTTGTCTAGAATGTAGGATGGACAGGGAACAAAGGTCTTCAATAATAATAAAGCTACAACCTCCAAAAATGTGTGCGGTGATGAGCAAGCATTAAACGAAGGAGTATTTTTGTTGTATGTCACCTCAAAAATAAATAATATAAGCTTTCAAAGATGGACAACAACCCTTAGTAGATAATATGATCAACAAATGATATGACTGCCTTCAATATGGTATAACCAATAATAATAGTGAAAGATAATAGCACAAAGTGGTACGACTAAGCTAGTAATGGTATGACCAATATAAGAATAAAATATTTGCCACTGAACACCAAATGAAATATAATACTTTGAAATCACCCAATATTTGATATTGAAAATGAAAATTTTAAACTCACTAGAATCTTCAATCACCAAACCCAAACTAGAATAACTGCAATTCTTGAGTGGAATCACCATGAATGGACTAGAGGGTTTTTGTCCTCCAATTCAAAATGGAAATCAAGAGGGTTTTCGTTTTCCAAATTTCTACACATAAGGGTTTTTGTCCTTAGGCGTGGAGATGAACAAAATGCTCAAGCTTTGAAAAGAGGAGTTTGATAACAATAACAATGAATTCCCTTTTTGGTGCCAAACTCTTATTTTATATTCACCTTTTAATTTTGAGTTTTCTTTTCTCATCTAATATTACCTCCAAACTTGTTCAAGAACACTTTCAATAAAATATTTTATTAGATCCACATTAAAAAAATAATAATAATACACAAGTCTTTCTTTTTTTATAAATCTATAAAATAAATTTATTAGACAACTTAAATTTTTTATTATTAAATTATTTTTCTAATTTTATCCCTTAGCTTATGGGAAATACAAAATAGCTATGGGTCCCCCAAATATTTTAATTTTGAAAAGGGGACATGATAAAATCTCTTAGAATAGTAACATTGCATTGGTGGTTTTCCTACATAAAATCTACCTTTTCCTTATGAGAAGCCATGGCCTCCACTCTGTCCACTTCCTCTGAAGTTAGATCCAAATCCTTGATATGAATTCTCCCCTTTATTGCCTTGTTCTTCCTTGATTATTATTAATCTTTTCCTTTGACATAAACACTTGATGTCAACCTCCCATACACTTTATCTTCTCCTCATGGGTAAGTAATGATCCAATCAGCTCTTCAACCTTTCAAGTATTTAAATCTTTGCACTCAAGAGTAATAACAATATGCATCCACTTGGGTGTAAGAGATCTCAAGATCTTCACAATTGCATCATCTTTGACTATCTCACCATATGTTCTAATCAGTGTTACAAGACTCGGACTTGCCTTAGACTTGACAAGCTATTTTTTGACTTGGACTCGGACTTGGCGTCTAGACTTGACAAATACAAAAACCCATGAAATATAGAGATTTTTAAGGATTCAAAACTTGTTTCATGCACCCTTTAATAAATAAACTTTAAAGACACAATAAACTAATCAAATAGAAGCTACTTTGACCATATACACAAGTATACATTGATCACATGAGTATAAAAATGAATTTTAACTTTTAGCTGAAGGAAACAACATCAAGTTAGATATACAAATTTAAAATTATAAATATTGTCAAGTGTATAGAAATCTCATGGATTATGAAATCCATGGCGTCAAAATAAATATTAAAACTAAAAATATAAGTCTATGGCTTAGAGGAGGCTGCATCACTCATCCCAATATCACGACAAGTCATGCACTGACATCTAAGATAGGCCTGGGATGATGATGTAGCCATGATATTTGCTTGTGTTTTAGACTCTTAGTATTGTGTATATTCAAGTGAAATGATTTATTTTTAAAGTTTTCTTGAAACCTTCAAGATTGCATGTTTTATTGTCAAACTCATTAACAAAGAGTAACAGTTAAGTAAAAAGATAAATGGTTATGTTCCAGTTTGACCTTAGCTAGGATACTAATAGATGGGATTGTTCTATGAGTTGTCTGTGCAAGGCATGTTTGTAAGATTCCCTCTCAGATTGAACGAATTTTTTTTACGATTTTTCCATTTGACAGATTGTCATTTTATCAAATGGTTTATATGCAACTGTTTGAGGTTTACAGAAGTTTGTGAACAGCAATGACATCTACTGAATGCATACAAATACCACCCTTTATATATGATATTTCAGATGGATATAATATATAATCAGACGTGCATCAACAAACTGAACTTGCACATCAAGAACAGTGATTACAACCCAAATTCCAATGTTATGAATTTCAATAATAAGGTAATCAGAGAATGATATCAGTAATTTCTGAGCATGGTATTGACTGTATTTTACAAACAGTTTGCCCAGAAAACTACAGCAAGGTATATTCAAACTTGGAGCATATTATTCATCTAGCTAATATCAAGAGAACTATGATAAATGCTCGGACCTGGAGATACACGTAGCCATAGTTAGAATGTCGGCCTCCCTTTATTTGGTTAAGCTTTTGTCTTACTCTGCCAAGATGTCCAAAGAAATTCCCGATTTGTCCCTTCCTGTAGATTCAGTGAGCAACCGTCTGTCAATTTTGTCTTTTATATGACCTGGAATTGTCTTTATCTTCAGAATTTATTGTGCCAAGCCTTCGATTAATCTTTATTCGCCATCTCTTATCTGTAACTCCTAATTCCTTACATACAAAGCTGTGTGCGTAACTCTTTCAAAGCGACGATTTTACATTTCCATGAAATAATTAATTTGCCAACATGAATAACGACCAATCCGTTCAGGATGGAATGATTAATATAATCATTACTTGTGCCAAAGTAAACCCATCCAATGGTCTGTAATATTAGATTGAATTTTCTAGAAATGAAAGGTATTGATATGGCAAACCCTTAACTACAATTTTCTCCAATATCAAAATTTACCAAAATCCTCTGAATAAGAAAATAGCCAGTGATCAAAATGTCACCTGAGTTAAGCCCAATTGTGGACCCTGTAGTGAATCCACCCTTGAAAAGAGCTGGGTTTTCATCCAACTCTCCTCCAATCTACGGAAGGTTTTCGTCTCCAGCGATCAACTTGAACCTGAGATTCAAGCTTGCAATAATGCAACAAGAAGATTACTCAACAATCGATGATCTAATGCCTTGTCCTTCCTTCTTTTAAAGCTCTCAAGGAAACTTCCAGAAGAAGATAACTTGTAACAACTCAGCTTCTAGAATCATCTTTTATTTTATATTATTATTATTATTATTATTATTATTTTTACTTTATTTTAATCAAAATAATTAATTAAGTCATCCTTATGAAATAATATTAATTTTGGACAACTTAAATTAATTAAATCAATTAATTAACATTTTGGGGACATTACAATGTTTGATAGATTTTTGCATTATGAAAATGACATGTCTTGTCAACAACTACTATAGTGTGCCAACTTTGTTTATGGTAGTTCTTGTATACTAAACAAGTTGTCCAATGTATGAAACAAGATAATCCTTGATTGTGGCTTTGACTATGAAGATGTAGAGATTTGCAATGGGGAATATGTATTTTGTAGATTTTATGATCATGATTCATCATTGGTCTATTACTTGGTTAGACATATAGTTTGATGGGGGTTTGGAGGCAATGCCCCCAATGGGGTCAAGGGGCAGCACCACTTGTGGGGGTTTGGGGGTAGTGCCCCCAGTGGGGTCAAGGGGCAACACCCCTTGTGAGGGTCTAGGGACATTGCCTCACGTGGGGTCGAGGGGCAGCATCCCTCATGAGGTCCACGTGCAACGCCCTTGGCACATTCCCTGTCATAATATAAGGCGGGGTTGAGGAGGGGAGCCCCCACCACCAAGCCCAAATGAAGACCTTCAAAAGCACACAGACCTTCATAAATTTTAATGGGCATGTTAAAAACCAAACAAGCATTAAAAAGTTTTAATAAAAAAAGTAATTAAAATGTCAGATTAATACTTTACATTTTTTTTATTGTCTTTTTAAAACTTTTTTTCCCCATACGTGGCTAAAGTCTACTGCGCTAGACTTGTTGGGTTTGGCGAGTTTGGAAGTCTTGGCAAGTCTTCAGGATTCGCCAGGTACTCAAGTCTTGAGTCCCTAGGACTCCTTTTGATGCACTCACCTCAAGACTTGCCAAGGCTTGGAACTCTAGTTCTAATTGTATTCCCTATATTTGTTTCTCTAACACAATAATCTTCAACTTTTTCATTATCTTTCACTCTTGAATTTTCAAAAATCATTCTTAGAGTTCGAAGCTTAGCAGTCCCTATTTGATCTATACTTTGATACGAACTTTATAAATCTACCCATGCTTCCTTTAATGTTTGGCAACCTGCAATTCTTGGATAAGTACTTGGATTTATAGCACTTTGAATATAGAAAAATGCTTGAGCATCATTATGCTCTTCTTCTTTCTTCTATATCTTATTATTTGCAATGAATGTATTCCAATCTTGAGGTTCAACATACCATCTTGTTACTATATCCCATACTCCTTTCTATGGTAATGTTCACTCTTTTCAACTGATCTCTCCAATAATCAAAATTTTCACTTTTAACCTATAGAACTAGCACGATACCATTGCTACCAGCCCTATTAGAAAAGCTAAGATTTTCTCTCAATTTTTTTTTGATCTTTTGTTGGGAATATTACACCATTCCCATATCTTTAGGTTTGTTAGTGTGTCTATAGAATACGTATAATAGTCATTTGTTAGTTAGTTTGTTAATACCCGTAAGTATTTGTTATGGTCCTATAATATAGGAGATGAAACTCCTATAAATTTGTAATATCTTATTGAACGAAAAAAGAAAAATATAAGCACATATTATTTTTGTGTATAATATTTTGCACGCTTCTATGACTCTGCCCTTGGAATTTCTATCATGGTATAAAAGCAAGCAGAATATCCAATGACAATCATATGACTATAGTGGCTGCTTAGATCTGTTATCATCACCAAATCCTTACTCGCTTTCCTTCTCGGAGTCCTCAAAAGGAATCAATTCTTCTTCAAACTTAGATGGCATTTTGGCTGCTCTATAGATCTGATCAAAAGTTTGAAGGGTTTGTTGGAGGTTTTGTTTGAAGGGACGTGGAGTTTTGTATGTCCAGATTGAAGGAGAAGGCATGGGTGCCTGAAGCAAAAGAAATCCATAGTCGTAGAGAGACACCCAGATTCATACGAAGTATTGTGGATAACCTTTCACAAGGGAATGTAAGGGCCATAAAGGTCCTCTAAAAGAAATTCCTTAGACTGGGAAGGCTACAGTTTATTTATGTTGACCTAGGTGATAGTGGCCTTGTAAACAAGATACTTACATAATTCTATCATTCGGGAAAAGGATTCAATGTTTGTGTGGCATCAAGATGCTTCAAAGGTCTTGAGCTTCTTGTCGATTTACAAGATTATGATTATTCTCTAGACATGTGGAGCCCTGGTTATATGTTTGTAGAAATGATATTTGGCAAGAAGCCATTCTTCTATGGACATGATAACTATGATCAACTAATGAAAATTGCAAAGGTTCTTCGTATAGATAAATTTAATGCCTACCTAGACAAATACCGCTTGGAGCTAGATCCACACCTCGAGGCTCTTTTTGGAAGGCATAGTAGGAAACCTTGGTCAAAATTCATCATTTCTAACAATCAACATTTGATTTTTGCTGTATATGATGAGCATGTTTTGGATCTTTTGGGTGGCTTTGATCTCTCAAGTAGGTGATCCCCCATTATGTTGTAATTTTCTTGGTGTTGGTGTTGGTGTTGAGTCTATTAGTTATTTATTTTTATAAAATTAATTGTTTACATTGTGATATTTCAATAATGTCAATGTGTTAAAAGTGTTATAGTCAAGGTGTATTGTTGTTGGAGCCTGGCACCTTTGTTCTTATTTTGATTGGGGGTGGGGGCCAAATACCATTCATAAGGAGATATTTTGTCTCATAGTTTAAAAGTCAAGTTGTGTTACTTTAAATAGGGTCCATTTTCACAAATTGTTAGTTGTGTCAAAATGCAAAAGTGTCGAAAAGTAATAAAAAATAAAAATTGCCTCAATTGTAATTGGATGCATTATTGCTTGTACGTGGCGTCCATCTTGTGGGGGGCATTCTAAAATTTAGCTCCAAATCCAAATTTGCTAAGTAAGTAGCAATTCAATTGGAGGATGGAGGCACAAGAGGGTGGAGGATATTTAGTGACCTCTCATCAGTCACTAGTGATGGGGTTACAAAATTGTTTTAGTGTTAAAAGTACTTCTACCAAAATGACTAAAGATAGGATATTTCTTAGTGGCAGTGGTAACCATCTTGTATCATATTTGATCAAAGTGGCATTGATCTATAACAATGGCAACATAAGCGACGACAAGGACTTTTCCTTCTTTTTGTTTGTGATTGGTGATGAAATATTCGATGTTTTAAACAGAGGAACGAAAGTTCCTTATATAGATTTACAAGAGATGATGTTTCTAAAAGAAACGATCGTAGACTGAAGACAAATTTAGAAACTATCTAAACTAACTAAAGACAACTAAGATGACCATTAATATTACATTATTTAATATATTTAATACCCTCCCTTAATGGTCATCGTTCTAACTACCCACAGAAACAAAGAACGTTCTACCACAAAAGACAAGAGCCTGCCACTGACTCTGCCACTTAAGATGAGTCTGCCAGTAACTCTCTCAGAAACTGCATAACTTCTAAAAATTACCATAACTGATCACAAAACATCCAACCTGATGTTGGGTAACAAAGTTGTCCCTCCCTGTAGCCAGAGACTCAAAAAAAAAATAACTACCACGATTTTGAGGAAAAATCGGCAAACCCTCCAAACTTTTGCAGATGAGCACGACGCTCCAAAACAAACTGCAAGAAACCACGATTTTTGAGGACAAAATCGCACAACCCTGAATTTGAAGTTTACAAAGCATCATTTTTTTCGAAAAAAATAGTAAAAACCCACAAAGGAATCCAAGTAGCTGGCATAGAATCCGAAACACGGATCATCATACAAAACATCGTTTTTAAGGAAAAACGGTAAAACCCTTTCATGATTTTTCAGGAAAAAATCAGAAAACCTCACCAAATTTTTCAGGAAAAAATATTAAAAAACTCTCCAAATAATTTTTAAGGAAAAATTATAAAATCCCAAAATAATTTTTATGGACAAAATTATTAAAACCGACAAATAATTTTTATAGGACAAAAATAAACCCACCAATAATTTTTTAAGGGCTAAAATTATAAAACCCCAAAAGCTAGAATTTTTTTTTTTTAAGGGACAAAAAACTATTTAAAAAACCCAAAAATCTTTTTCAAAAATCTGCCAGAAGAAAATCCGTCATAAAGTAGAAATACCCACAAACATAAATGATTTCTAGAAAAGAAATTTAATCACATTTGATGAATGCATCTTCTTCATCTGAGGTGGAAGAAATCAAAGTCTTCAAAAAAAATGTGACTAGACTTGTTGGGAGAAAACGCGGCGTGGAAAGAGCAAAAAACACGGCAGAAACAGGGCAAGATTTCACGACCAAAATAAATCAGAAAACGCCCTAAAACAAATTGCGGCCAAAGGAAGTAGAAATTGCGTCAAGGAAAAAACACGCCACAAGAAAATGTCTTCAGAAATCGTGTGCAAAGGGTTCGAAAGATCTGCAGATGTCGGCGCCCAGGGAGGTGAAAAAATCTGCAAACGTCTTTAGAAACGCGACCACCAAAACGCGTCTCAAAGCCAGAAAACACGTGTGGCCAGCAGAAAAATGCGACCAAGGATGAATCCACGTTCAGAAGAAGAAACCAAACACGATTTTAATCGCACGAATAGGTTTAATCACACCCAAAAAAAAAACGTAGCTCCAAGCCTTCGAAAAAACAAACAGCAACCCTCAGAAAAAAATTTCTTGAAAAATGCCCAACGATTTTTCATAAAAAATCGATTAAAAAATTCTAGAAATAAATTCCAGGTACCTAGGGAACGAATTATTTTTCTAAAAGCTCGTCACCCACTCTAATACCATGATGAAATATTCGATGTTATTCGATGTTTTAAACAGAGGAACGAAAGTTCCTTATATAGATTTACAAGAGACAATGTTTCTAAAAGAAACGATCGTAGACTGAAGACAAATTTAGAAACTATCTAAACTAACTAAAGACAACTAAGATGACCATTAATATTACATTATTTAATATATTTAATAATTGGATGTGTTTGTTCCCAATCACATTTGTTGAGTAATAGTGATTAGATGTGTCTTCAATCACAAAAGTTGGTAATTATGTCTGGATGTGTTTGTCCCCAATCATAATTGTTGTGAGTAAATGTGTGTGTCCCTATTCATAACTTTGATATTGGATAGATTTGTTTGTCCTTATCCAAATTTGTTGTATGACCTCAAATAGAAGTGTTAGTCTTTATACGTGGTTAAAGTTCAAAAGCATAGTTAGGTGATTTCCACTATTGTTTATCCTAAGTAGATGTTTATGTCCCTACCCATGCCGTGTATTATTATTGAACTACTAAATGTGTTCATCAAGTACTGCTAGTCCACCCATTCCCATTTGGAGAATGATGTAATATGGGGTTGGTGTTGGGAATATTACATCAATACCATATCTTTAGGTTTGTTAGTGTGTTTTTTTGATACCTATAATAGTCATTTGTTAGTTTGTTTGTTAGTACCCATGAGTATTTGTTATTGTTTGTTAGGAATTATTATCACACGAGTAGGAGTGGTTATAGGAACTCTCCTATAATATAGGAGATGCAACTCCTATAAATTTGTAATATCTTATTGAGTAAAAAAGAGAAATAGAAGCACATATTATTTTTGTGTATAATATTTTGCATGCTTCTATAATTCCACCCTTAGAATTTTTGTTAGCACTTTGATGAAGGAGCTTTAGATTTGAGCTTATCCAATGTAATTTTCACGTACATTGATAAACACTTGTGCTTATTTTTCTTTTATAATGTGACTTGAATGAATGAATGGATGAAGGAATTTTAATGACATCCATGAGACAAATGGTATATGGGACTGAGAGTCAAATCCTTAGCCATTTTCAAGATCCTTTCAATGTTGACTCTCCCATTATGAATCTCAATCAAGAAGCCAACAATATTAAGAATCCTTGCTTCCTCAAATGGCTCATTTAGACTACCCACCTTCAAATTGTTTTCATATTGAATACAAATATCTTCATATGCTGCACATTGAATGACCAAGTGGCATTCAATTTCAAAATGCAAAAGTGTCAAAAAGTAATAAAAAATAATTTACTTTAATGGAATGTAGAAACCTTGGACAAGAGATAATTAATATCAAACAAAGTACAAAGTCAGTCTATTTTAAATCAAAATTCTTCGCTCTTGAAATCAAAACATAAACTCTCGTTTGTCGAAGAACAATGACTAAAACTACTAATCAGTGTGTTGCAGGTTCAATTGTTAGAGAATCTAATCTTGAAACATTGTGTCTTCATTTTATAGATTAGATCACATTTGGATTTGTTGGTCTAAAAATGAACTCAAATGTTTGTCTCATCATAAGCGAGGGTTAAAATTAAAAAAGTGTTAAAAGTGTTATATTCTTAGATTTACTTTTCACTTCTACAATAATAATTGAATAAATGAACAATACTTCATAAAAATCAACTAAATGATTTGCATATTTTAAAGACTCACAATAAAAACAAAACATTAAAATTAAGAAAAAAAAAACTAAAACATTATATTCTTCATTTTTTATATTTTTTTAACCTTCTAACTAATTAAAATTACATAAATAGACATTTAAAAAAAAATCAATTTTTATTAAATTATCCTATTATTCACTTTTAATATTTTTTTAACCTTTGACTATCAAAAGCTACATGTGAAAGCAAAGCTTTCAATTTATTTTTTCAAAGTTGTCCATTGTAGCTTCTAGACCTTATTTTAAATTTTCGCACTATTTTTTTTTATTGGATAAAAGCATAAAAATTACATCCATAGATCAACAGTAAAGCCAATTTTGGTACTATTTACTTGGTGTAGTTATGGGCTTTTCTGGTTTTCCATTTACACCAAACACAATAGGAGAAAGTTTTGAAATTTTTTTGTACTACTTACTTGGTGTAGTTCTGGGATTTTTTGGTTTGTCGTTTACGCCAAGCACACTAGGAGAAAGTTTTGGAAACTAACTACGACTCATAACAATTCAAGTGTGAATAGTTGTAGACTTAGGATGCACATGTCATATGTTTGATTTCAAGTGTGACACCCCTCTAATTTTTTATGTTTTCTTTGACAACTCAGATACTTTGTTAGACCTTATTTTATGTTATTGTTATGCTATCGCTGACAGTGGAGCGATGATAGACTATATGGATGTGATGATACATTATATGCATGGTGATTATGTTTAATATGCTTTATGTTTGCATAGATGCTTAGTTGTGATGACATTGCTAAATATGCTCATTGTAGTTTAATTGATATATTATCTCGTCAGTTGATGTGACATTGTATTGGTGAAGAGAATGGTATTGCATCACTCACTTGCGAGTGCCCTGTGATTTCCGCAATTCTCTCTTCACGGTGTGTATGAATTATTATCTGGATACATGTACAACATTTTCTTTAGTTGTAGGTTTGCAAGTATAGGACAACGACTTCACCTGGTTTCACAGGTCTGAGTGTGTCCACTACTCATCAGTAATGTTGATTGGGAGATAGTAACTAGTTAACCTTGTCAAACCTTTACCCTAGCACAATGCGTCGTCAATCTGTGTTTTAGTCATGTTCTTTATCCATGTTGGTCTTGGTATTTTATTTATCTTGCAAGTTTAAATTGTAAGGATTAAGTTATATGTTGTGATTAAGTATTTAATTAATATGAAGATCTTAGTATAAATTAATTGATTAATTTAATTTAAGTTATTATAAAGTAATTTTAATTATTAGTTTAAATGTGGATTTAATTAAATAAGTGATTTAAATGTGATTTGAATTAAATAAATTGTTTTTAATTTTAAATGCATATATTGGGAAAAGATTTCAGAAATATCTTAGTTGTTAAAGAAAAGATATTTGTTGTGTTAATTGAAAGTTAGAAGGGTTTGTTTTCTAATTGTCTTAAAATTGATTTCCGAAGAGATTGATTGAAATTTGTGAGAAAAAAAGGAAGTTGGGTTCACGGGAAAAAAAAGAGAGGTTTTTGGAAATGGAAGAATTGTTTTGTGGTTTGAAGAAATTGTAAATCTTAGAAGCTCTTTGATAATTCTAGGAATCTAGTTTGTTATATTCTTGGCTGTGGATTATTTCTGTTCTCTAGGAAGTGGCAATTTTTCTAGAGGAAGCTTTGGCAGCTCTGGCAAATTGAAGATTAAAAGGAAGCTCAACATCAATCTCTGAATTGTCTGATCTTCTGGAACAGGTTCTTTATTACTTTGTTAATTTTAATTTGAAAGAGATAAGTTAAATTATTATTGTATAGCAAATTGGAAAAGTTTAGAAGAGGATTTCTTTCATTTTAGAAGCTTTTGTTTTTTAAAGAAATTGTCGTGATTGCTACAACCTCTTTAGAAAAATAATTTAGATCGTCTGTGTAAATTGATTATTTGAAATAGACTGATACAAAAGGAAATTATAGTGGAATTATCGAACCTCTGTGAAAATGGAATCGAAACTATAGAAATTGTTATCCTCTGTTTCAAGATTATTTAATATTCCTCTATAGAAAATTTCTTCTGTAGAAAATATTTGATGTGTTAAGAAACCTCTGTAAAATATTTCTACATTATTCCTGTAGAAAAAATTATGAGGGAATTTGCATAATTTGTCTGTAGAAAATTCCCTGAATAAAATTGTATATATATTCTATAGAATTTCTATATGAAAATTAAATGCCCTTTTGGAGCATTTTATTGTGAATTATGTATATACATATTTATATATGTATACATATATATTTTAAATATATATGTATACATATACAAATAAATATATAATTAAATTATTTGGGGGGGCACTGTAAATTTCCTATAGAAATTTTATTGAAAATAACTGTGAAATCGCGGTACGCAATTTTGGGGAGGCTGGGGCTTACCCCACAGCCACCCCATAGGGAGTGACTGTGGAGGCAGCGTCGCTGCCTTCACAGGCAACTAGCACTACCTACCACAATGACCTTCCCCATTGGGGTTGGTTGCATGGGCAGTGCCCACAACCATTTAAATGGCTATCTTGTTTTGTCCGCCGCGTGAGTTATGTGATTTGAATTTTTATTTTGTCTTTGTTTTAATATATAAATATTTATATATATATATGTTATATATATATATTATCTAATATATATATTATCTAAAATATATATTATCTAATATATATATTATTTATAATATATATTTTATATAATATGTATATATATATATTGTTAGAAATTGTATTTTATTTTTAAATAATAAATAAATATATTTTTTAAATATATTTATTTAAGATGTTTAATTCATTAGGTAATTATTTTTAAATGATTTTTGGAAAAGAGTGATTTGAATTTTTATAATTGGATAACATAGATATATAATTACTTAAAGAATGCTATTTAGGTGCATGCAAGCACGAGGTGTTAAATAGAAATGATTAGTTAATTGTAATTGTGAAATTGAGTTAATTGATATGATTAGTTGTGAAACTAGAGTTAAACATTTAATATAATTTCGTTGTTGATTATTAATTGAACTTGTGTTTTGAATAATGTATTTTAGTGTGAGATATTGATCTATTGGATTTAGGAAATCCGAATAGTAGTGCTTTTAATTACATGAGATTGTTTATTTTAATTTCTAGTATTTCTGTAATTGGGTACTGTGGGGGATATTTGTTGTAGAGAAAATATAAGTCTTCCAGATTGTAATTGTGAAAGGGTTGTCATTTCTGTTATTCGCCCTTGTGATTTTCTTGGGTAGTGCACGTAGTTGGATTCAGTATTGGACATCCGTAGGGATGTGTTATCTCATGTGTTATGTTATTATTAGTTTGTGCATCGTCTACCCTTGGGTTGTAGAATGAGTTATTGTGTTGTCGATAGGGGAGTGGCTTTCAACAGGGGTCGGGACACAAAGTGGTCCCAGGACAACTCGTGTGAGAGTTTGTGTAATCAGTGGAAATTAAATAACCTACATTAGGGGAATGGGTAGTTAACACATTTAACTTGATAATTAGCCTCACTCATTGGCTCAAGGGCTTGTGTTAGACTTGAGATGAGTCGGGAAGGCCTAGAATGGCAAGATCGTTATCTTGTCTTTTCGAAAGATAATCGATTCTGCACTGGTGTGCATGTGGGGCCGGAGTTCGTAAGAGGTTACTAGGATAACCCAAGATGGGGGCCGGGACCTAGGAAGATCTCCTTAGAATAACCAATGCAACCTTTGTGATGACACTCCTCCTATGACAACAGTCAATTTGTATTGTACAGTGGTTGTTCTTGATTCAATGATTCTGGAAGCAATGTAACCCTATGTTTTGTATTTACTAGTATAGTGTGGTTTTGTACTTTTCCTGTGTCTAGAGGTAGTAGGTTAGTCTTGGTTACCTATTACTATCTCATAGCATAGGGGTTGGTCCTACGGGTACCACATGGTTGGGTGGCATGCACCTTACACTGTTGGGTTTTCTCTTCATGTTCGTGATGGCAAGATCTTCTAGTTTGAGGAGCTCATGTGTTTCTATGGATTTGAACTTCTCTTATATTTATTGTAACAATGGGGACACTCTGTATTGTATTCCTTATTTGTAAGCAAGGAGGATTCCTTGAGTTGTAATTGTAAAATTATGTATGATCTATTCATCGTTGAATTAAATGGTATATATTGTTTGAGTGGTGTTGTATTTGTGGAAATATGTTCATTACATTTCCATGTTTAATTATTATGCAATGGGTTAATGCTTTGTTGTATGTTGTTATCATGAGTTAATTTCAGATGCTATGTTTTAGAATAACTTGGTAAGTTTTTTGAAATTCACATGTTGACGCGTTGCATGGCCTAGAGAATGTATGTGTTAGAGTAGTTTACTTCACTCGTCATTGTTACTCTTTTTAAGGAAAAAAAATTAGTTACACTTCCGCGGTGTTGCATCATCCTTTGGGTTGTGGGACGAGGTTTTACACCAAGAGCGAATAATTTGATTTAAAATAGACTGACTTTGTACTTTGTTTGATATTAATTATCTCTTGTGCTTTCTACATTCCATTCATCTAAAACATGCAGTTGAGAAACATACAAAATTATTTCATGTGATTTGACTAGGAATTTGATTTTCATTAGTTCTGACAAGAAGCTCGATTCTCATGTGATTAGACAAGGCATTTGAAGTTCAAATAACATCTCATTATTTAGATGGAATTGGCTAATTCCCTAGCCAAGAATTAAAATTGTTAGTTGTGTCAAAATGCAAAAGTGTCAAAAATTAAAATTGTTAGTTATTGTGTCTTGAATGCAAAAGTGTCGAAAAGTAATAAAAAATAATTTACTTTAATGGAATGTAGAAAGGACAAGAGATAATTAATATCAAACAAAGTACAAATTTAGTCTATTTTAAATCAAAATTCTTTGCTCTTGAAATCAAAACATAAACTCTCATTTTTTGAAGAACAGTGACTAAAACTAGTAATCATTATGTTGTAGGTTCGATTGTCAGAGAATCTAATCTTGAAACATTGTGTCTTCTTTTTATAGATTAGATCACATTTGATTCGTTGGTCTAAAAATGAACTCAAATGTTTGTCTAATCATAAGCGAGGGATAAAATTAACAAGTGTTAAAAGTGTTATATTTTTAGATTTACTTTTCACTTCTACAATAATAATTGAATAAATGAACAATACATCATAAAAATCAACTAAATGATTTGCATATTTTAAAGACTTACAATAAAAACAAAACATTAAAATTAAGAAAAAAAAACTAAAACATTCTATTCTTCATTTTTTATATTTTTTTAACCTTCTAACTAATTAAAATTACATAAATAGACATTTAAAAAAAATTCTATTTTTATAAAATTATCCTATTATTCACTTTTAATATTTTTTTAACCTTTGACTATCAAAAGCTACATGTGAAAGCAAAGCTTTCAATTTATTTTTTCAAAGTTGTCCGTTGGAGCTTTTAGACCTTATTTTAAATTTTTGTACTATTTTTTTAATTGGATAAAGCATAAAAATTACATCAATAGATGAGCAGTAAAGCCAATTTTGGTACTATTTACTTGGTGTAGTTATAGGCTTTTCTGGTTTTCTGTTTACACCAAACACAATAGGAGAAAGTTATGAAAAAAAATCGTACTATTTACTTGGTTTAGTTCTGGGCTTTTTTGGTTTGTTGTTTACACCAAGCACACTAGGAGAAAGTTTTGGAAACTGACTACGACTCATAACAATTCAAGTGTGAATAGTTGTAGACTTAGGATGCACAGATCATATGTTTGATTTCAAGTGTGACACCCCTTTGATTTTTTATGTTTTCTTTGACAGCTCAGATACTTTGTTAGACCTTCTATTTTTCATTTTTTATATTTTTTTAACCTTCTAACTAATTAAAATTATATAAATAGACATTTTTAAAAAAATCATTTTTTATAAAATTATCCTATTATTCACTTTTAATATTTTTTTAACCTTTGACTATCAAAAGTTGCATGTGAAAGCAAAGCTTTCAATTTGTTTTTTCAAAGTTGTCTGTTGTAGCTTTTAGATCTTATTTTAAATTTTTGTACTATTTTTTTTATTGTTTAAAAGCATAAAAATTACATCAATAGATTAATAGTAAAGCCAATTTTGGTACTATTTAATTGGTGTAGTTCTGGGCTTTTTTGGTTTGCCATTTACGCCAAACACAATAGGAGAAAGTTTTGAAAATTTTTGTACTATTTACTTGGTGTAGTTCTGGGCTTTTCTGGTTTGTTGTTTATGCCAAGCACAATAGGAGAAAGTTTTGAAAATTGACTACGACTCAACAATTCAAGTGTGAAAAGTTGTAGACTTAAGATGCACAGGTCATCTGTTTAATTTCAAGAGTGAAGAATATGATTTAAAATAGACTGATTTTGTACTTTATTTGATATTAATTATCTCTTGTCCTTTCTACATTCCATTCATCTAGAACATGTAGTTAAGAAACATACAAAATTGTTTCATGTGATTTGACTGGGCATTTGATTTTCATTAGTTGTGATGAGAAGCTCAATTCCCATGTCATTAGACAAGGCATTTGAAGTTCAAATAACATCTCATTATTTAGATGGAATTGGCTAATGCTCTAGCCAAGAATAATTTTATCTCTTACATTAATTATAGTTGTTTGTTTCCACATAGTGGTTAAAATCAGTCAAGTAAAGAACAAATGATGAAATTTAATTGAAAATATTTTATCATACTTGTAATTTTATTAATTAGTAAAGCTTGAATAATATGTATGTGTTGAATAAGAAGACTTTTTTATTATTTAAAAGGCAGATTACAAATAGATTATAGTTAAAAAATGTAAGATATAACTAGCAATTAAGAAGAAACATCTACTAGTTGCAATATGAAATAAAAGAGACTGCAAAAAATTACAAAATGCTACTCAAAATAGACCAACAATGATCAAATGTGAATAAAATGAATTATTTAAAGTGATTTGATTTGTTTATCTATTTTTATTGGAATAAGAGAATCAATTGCAAATAACTAGAGCTACACAACAACAACAAAAAACACAACAACTACATCAAGAGTTGGTTGCACAACAACGCCAACATCAAAAAAATATACAATAGCAATGTACAATAGAAGATCTAGAATTCTCATTAGTTATAGAGATACATAACAATTCAACAATTACTAATTGTAGCTTTAGAATAAATTTAAAAAGTAATATTTAAATATAAAAGAAACCTTTCTATTTTATTATTTCTTCTTTGCATGCAAATCATTTCATATAAAAGAAATCTTTCTATTTTTATAAACTAATATTTATCTAATTTATCATTTAAAAATTTAAAAAGTAATGTTTAATAAAATAATTTAACAATTACTAATTGTAGTTTTAAAATAAATTAAAAAAATAATATTTAAATATAAAAGCAACCTTTCCATCTTATTTTTTCTTTTTTGCATGCAGATCATTTCATTTTTTAAAATTAAAGGACATTCTAGTTTCAAAAAAATCATAAAATGTTTTGAAGTACAAAAGCTCTTGATTTATATCTTTGTAATAGGTTGGCAAGGAAATAAATCTCTACTTCTATATTTTCTAGTTCAATTGAATTGTATTGAGCATTAAATTTGAATGATTAATTATTTAAAAAATAATTAATCAAATCATCATAATATTTTCAAAACCAAAAAAAATAAAAATCATCAAATTAAAACAAATTTGTCATTGATCTATTTTCACAAAAAAGTGATGAAGAATGCATCACAATACTTAACTCTTTCCTAGACTACAATCTCCCCGGAAAGATTCAAAGGTTGCAGTAAATACATTGATATCTCAGGCGTGCTATTTATAACTTGGCTAGAAGTGGGTGGATGGGAGAAAATGGAAGCAGTGTCAGCTATCAAAATCAAGCGAATACTAAAAATGATTGGTGTGAGGAAGAGTTCCCCAAACAAAGATCTCCAAGAATTTGCCAATGATGTAGTTGTAGACACTAATTTTTTTTCCTCACAATCGTCCTATTTTTTGTCTATTAATTAAATGGATATTATTATTTGTTTAGTTAATCCATTTAATACTTTCTTCTATTCATTCATTAATTCGCTTAAATAATTAAAATATTATAAGCATTTGGAAAGTAGATGAATGTGTTCCACCAAAAGATCAAGTAATGTAATGTATTTGGATATAGGGAGATTTTTCCTTCTTTTTTATAGTAACTTATTTCATTTCTATCATATATGGCTCAACAATGATTCATATTGAATTAGCAACAAAATTAAAGTTCAATTTTTACTTGAATTAATGATTATATATATTATATTAAATTAGAATACTATACAATATATTTTTTTTATAATAATTTATTATGGTTTACAAATAATTTAAAGTATTGAATATATACAATTAAATAAAAATGTAAAAGTCAAATTATATAGTCTAATAAAATTAAAAATTATACAATTGAAAAAACTTAAAGCCTCACCAAGAGCACTATGGTGTGCATATCCTCCCAGCAGGACATTGATTGAACAAATTTCCATCTTATCAAAGGGTTGGGATGATAGATCAAAATTCAGAATTATTATGGGCAAATCCTAATATGATGTGATATAATTATTGTGTAAAAGTACCTTATATGAAGAAATACTCGCTATAGGGGACTGCGTGATTTGTAGCACCCCTCCATTTTTTGCTCTTTTGATCGGATAATGTTCTTCTTTGTTATGCTTTGTTTCTGTTAATACTTTGACTATGGTACTTGGTTACTATTTGATCACTAACTGTAAAGCGATGTGAATGTTATATTTTGATGTGATGGTATTTTATTCTGATGTTATCATTATGGCATGCTTTGGATTAGCTTAGCAGATATTTGAATTAATGATGCTTTATGCTTTTGATTATATTATTGATGTTAGATTCGTCAGTTAGTAATATTGTATTGGTGAAGGGGACGGGATTGCACCACTCTCTTGCGAGCGCCCTGCGATTCTGCAATTTCCTCTTCACGGTGTGTTTTATTATGTTTTATAAATGCATGTTCGATATACTCTTTGTTCACAGGTTGACAGGTACATGACATCGACTCCACCTGGTTTCATAGGTTTGAGCATGTCCATTGGCCAAGGGTATTCGATTGGGAGATAGTAACGAAGTTTCCTTGTCAAACCACAACCCTGTCATAGTGTGTCGTCAGTTTGTGTCTGGTATGTTGTTAAGTCATGTCGTCTTTGATGTTGTGATCATTTATTATTGGTGGGAATTAATGTTTAAGTGGTGGAAATGATTACTTATGTATTTTAGATTAAAATGGTTAAAAGTTTTAAATTTAATTTAATTAATTAAATTAAATTTATGTGATAAAGTAATTTAATTCTAACGGTTAAATTTATTTTATGAGTAAATGAATTGATTAATTAAACTTATTTTGTGGAGTAAATAAATTAAATGGTTAATGTTGTTTTGAAAAGTGCATGGAATTAAAAGTGTTAAATTCTTTTGAAAATAAATTTTAAAAGTTTTAAATTCTTTTTGAAAAGAAATTTAAAAGTTTTAAATTCTTTTGAAAATAAATTTTGGTTTTAAATTAAAAAAAAAACAAAATATCTTCAAAATACATAGAGGGAGAAATAACTATGGTGGATGGGATATTTTGGAAAATTTGACTAAATTTGAGGAAAATTTATGGGAGATATTTTATTTTATTTTAATTTTGTTTGGAGAATTTGCTGTTAAAAGAAAGAAGGCTTTTTTTCTTGTTTGGATATACATTCTTGGATTGAGAAGTGAAGATTTTGGGAAGAATTTCTAGAAAATTGGAATTTGTAGGGAAGCTCAACTCCATTCTCATTTTCTTCAAACTTCAAAACAGGTTCCTTTAATGGCTTTATTTTGTTTAGATGCTTTGATTTTAATTTTCAAAGGTTGTAAAACTTGTGAATTCTTAGAAAACCTATGTAGAAAAATGGAGAAATTCTCAGTTTTTCTGTAGAGAAAATAAAGGAAAACAATAGAAATTTTGGCAAACCAGATTTTTAAGCAGTAAAAAAAAAAAAAAATTGGAAGAGGAAACAAAAGGAAAACATATAAATTTCTGGGTTTGGTTTTAAGTTTACTTTTCCAATACAATTTTAAAATTGAAATTGAGAATTTGTGTTTGAAGAAAAATAATTTTACTGTGTAATTGTTTTTTAGAAAATTTACCAATTTGGCTATTAAATGGAGATTTAGATATTTATATATACACACATAGATTTTGCATATAAAATTTATTTACTTTGGGAAATCTTTTGTAAAAAAAAAATTATATTGAAATTTTTTCTGTTAAAAAAAAAAAAGTTTGTTATGAAATTACAGAAACAGAGAGTTTCTTTGTTTTAAGAGAAAATAAAAATAAAAATAAATAAATAAATTATTAATTTTTTTTGCTGGGGGCGCTACCCCCACAGCCACCCCAGCAGGGGTTGCATCCCCTGTGTCTGGGGTTGGGTTGCATGGAACTTTCTTTTTTATGTTTGTTTTTTTTTATATAATATCATTATATATATATATATTATATATCATATATATTATTTATAATATATATGATATATAATATATATATTATTATATATAATATTTGTATATTATATATTTTAAATATTGGGTTTTTATTAATTAATTGAAATATGTTTATGAATTGGAATTTAAATAGTTATTTTATATTTAAATATAAATGTATATAATTGTATATAAATTAAATATATAATTATAATTGGTTAATTGATATTTAAATATAGTTTTCTAAAATGAGCTTATTGTAGAAGCAAAGTCAGTTTTGTAAGAGAATAATGTTATTTTTATAAAAAAATAATTGTTAACATTTGTTGTAATCGAGGAAGTTGAAAGGAAACAATTAATTTAAGCTTCTTATTTCAAATAATGTTGATTATTTTAATTAATTACATGCAATATGTCATTGCTTTGCTTGGATTTAGGAAATCCTAAAGTAGGTTATTAAATTGTGAAATTGTCATTTCATTATGTTATCTCTCTCATTCTTGATGTTGGGAAAATGGAGTTATTTGTTTATGTTAGACTTCCAGATATGTTTTCTTGAGATGGGGATTGTAACTCATGTTGGGTAGTGCGTCTTAATGTATCCAGTTAGATACCCGGTTATCACAAACGAGATGTGTTGACTTTATGTCGTGGATAGGGATTTAATATCCTTAGGTCACACTTGTGTACCCTTGGGTTGTGGAGTTATTCCACGTGTTGTCTTAGAGGAGTGGCTTGCAATGAGGGTCGGTACACAAAGTGGTGCCAGGGAAACTCATTGTAAGTTAGTTAATCCAGTGATAACGTAAATAAACTAATTAGAGGAATAGGTAGTATCAAATACTTAATAAGATTAATCTTTCCTCGCTCATGGACACAAGGGCTTGTATAGACTTAGGATGGGACGAGAAGACCTGGAATGGCAAGATCGTTATCTTGTCCTTATGAGAGATAACTGATTCCACATTGGTTTGCATGAGGGGTTGGGAGTTGTTAGAGGTTTCCTGGATATCTCGAGATGGGGGTTGGGACCTAGGAAGACTTACCAGGATATCCCATGTAACATTGTGATGATACTTCTCCTAAGTCAGTAGTATGTTTGTATCAGTGATGCAATTGATTATTTAACTCTGGAAGCATTGTAACCATTGTGTTAAGTGATGTTGTATTTGTATTTGATTCAGTTTAGTTATGTATTAGCCTGTGTCTAGAGGTAGATGGTCTTATCTAGGAATCCATGTTACTATCTCCTAACACGGGGGTTGGTCCTTCGGGTACCACATGGCTAGGTGGAATGTGCACCTTACTCCGTTGGGTTTTCTTCTTGTTCGTGTGGACAAGATTTCCAGTTGGAGAGCTCATGGGATCCAGTTACTTTTTTGGTCTCATTCATTTCAGTTGAATCTTGTAATTTATTACCCCTCATTTGTTATCGAGGTGGAAGATGTATTATGTAACCATGCTTATTGGATTTACCTCTTCGGGGAATGAGAGTTGTAATCTTATTGTTAAATTATGTTATTTGAAATCATGAGGTATCTCTTATTCTATGAAGTAATTTATCATGTATGGAATGTATGTGTTCTTAATTCCTTAAGTAATTAAATGTTATGGTTTCAATTCATGTTTTTTGTTGTTTGGGTTTTAAAGTAATCTCAGTCTCGTAACCTTAGAGGTTGTTGGCAATAGGTAGTGAACTTGCATATTAATTGTACTTAAACAGAAAAAAATTGTGCGTTTGAGTAGTTATTTGCAACTTCCTCTAGGGTTGCGTGGTGGGGCATTACACAAGGTATCAAAGCCTAGGTTTAAACACTGGGTACTCTAGGATTATGATGAACCCATTAAGCTTTTAGTTGTGTAGGTTGATGTGTCTGTGCAGGATTATGCCTCCCAAACATGGAAGAGGTAGAGGATGTGGATGTGGCCGTGTAGGCGGTCGTGATGGGAGTCAGCATGACTCTCCTCCTCATGTTCCACTTATTCCAGATTAGGAAGAACATTAGGCATCACAAAATGCACCAGGGGGTAGTGATCGACAGTAAAATCCTCCAGGGATTAAGGTTGCGCATAGAGCAATTGAGGAGGCATTAGCGCTCCTTGGTTAGAGGCAGGCCGAGGTTCATGGTAATCTTGGTGAGAGGGAAGTTCCACCTCAGTCAGAGACGCATATGAGAGATCTACTCAGGGCACATCCACCACTGTATGATGGAGTAGGCACTAGGTTAGAGGCTGATACTTGGCTTATAGACTTTGATATGTGATTTGCTATGCATCCTTATGACAACAATACCAAAGTGCGATGCGCTATCATTCATCTGCGGGGGTTCACATCCACATGGTGGAGGCTGGAGGAGAAAAAGATCCACATTGATATTAACTCAGTATCTTGGGAGATTTTTCTAGAGTGGTTCAGAGCTTGTTTCCTATCTGAGCATTGGCGTCAGCGTTGAGGCGATGAGTTTCACGCTTTGTGTCAGTTGGCCTTGTCAGTTGAGTAGTATGAGTGACACTTCTACGAGCTCAAACAGTTTGCAAGGATATGAGACGATGAGGGGATGTTGTTTCACCACTTTTTCAGGGGCTTAAACACCCGTCTTAGTAGAGGTGTGAGGGTTTTCAAACCCAAAACCATGGAGACAGCGGTGGAGAAAGCACGTCTAGTAGAGGAGAATCTGGCCATGGCACTGGGAGGCCACATGGGTGTTTAGATAGGCAGCAGTTCAACAACTGGGTCTAGTGCTCGAGGAGGTGTACCTCCCAAGGCTTAGTAGGGACCTTCATAGAGTGATCAACGGTAGCAGCAGGTTTCTCAGGGGAAACACAAAGGTTTCCAGTAGAGGCAGGGGGACAGGAACTGGAGGCATATGAAACACTTCAGTTTTGAGCAACCGGGACAAAGTTCTCAGTCCACTTTCAGGGGTAGTGCGCAGCAGTCTAGTGCACCACCTGGAGGCAGGGGCTATGGAAAAGGTACTAGGTGTTTTACATGTGGCCAGCAGGGTCATATAGCTAGAATGTGTCCCAACAGGGGCACATCTAGTTTTTCTCTGGGACCAGTGGCATCTGAGCTGACAGTTGGAGATGCAGGCAGAGGGCATCATGTTTTCATAGTGGTTGATAACCGCTAGGCAGAGCATTAGAGTACTATCATTGAGACATATGGTATGTTGTTGGGTAACCCAGTTACCATTTTGTTTGATTCTAGAGTGTTAGAATCCTTCATTTCTTCTTTCGTCGTGACGCGATGTAGACTGGGTGCAGTAAGGTAAGTTGATAGGCGGCAGGTTGAGTTAGCCTCGGGTGCGAGAGTCACAACCCATTCCCTTGTACCAGAGTGTAGATTGGAGGTTTGACCTCTCCATACTACAATGGACCTCTGAGTTATTCCATTGGGTTCTTATGATGTTGTCATAGGGATGGATTGGTTAGATGCATATAGTGCGGTCATAGATTGTCGACGTAAGTCAATTCGATGCATCGAGGCATTTGGCAGAGAAGTAGAGATAGTGGGTGTTTAGAGGCCAATTTCCTTGAGGGTCATCTCAACTATGCAGTTGAGAAGGTGTGTGCATCAGGGTTGCCAGTTATTCGTTGTTACAGTGGATGATTTGGATTTAGGAGGTGGTGGAGAGAAAGTCTCTCTCTATAGTCACCCCATTCTTCAGGAGTGTTCAGATATCTTTCCAGATGAGATTCCAGGGATGCCACCTCAGAGGGATATAGACTTCAAGATATACCTTGTACCTGGATCAGAACCCATTTCATGAGCTCCTTATTGTATGACCACCCAAGAGTTGAAAGAGCTTCGCTTGCAGCTTGAGGAGTTGTTAGAAAAGGGTTTCATTCACCCTAGTGTTTCTCCATGGGGAGCACTAGTTATCTTCATGAAGAAGGATGGTTCACTTTGGTTATGTATTGATTATTGACAATTGAACAAAGTGACTATCAGGAATTGATATCTGCTTCCTAGGATTGATGATCTATTCGATCAGATCAAGGGTGCCATGATATTTTCAAAAATTGATCTTAAGTCGGCATATCATCAGCTTCGTATCTTCAAATCGGACATCCATAAGACAGTGTTTCAAACACTGTATGGTCACTATGAGTTCATAGTAGTACCATTCGGGTTGACGAATGCACCCTCTATGTTCATGAGTCTGATGAACGGGGTATTTCATACGTACCTAGATAAATTTTTCCTTGTGTTCCTTAATGAAATTTTGATATACTCTAGGACAATGGAAGAGCATGAGGAAAATTTGTGGCAGGTATTACAGTGCTTACGGGATAATCAGCTTTATGCTAACCTGTCGAAGTGTGAATTCTTCAAGACTGAGGTCCAGTACCTTGGTCATGAGATTTTAGGGGAAGGTATTTCAGTGGATCCTACAAAGATCCAAGTGATCTTAGAT
Organism: Sequoia sempervirens; assembly: GCA_007258455.2. Lineage (NCBI taxonomy): Eukaryota > Viridiplantae > Streptophyta > Pinopsida > Cupressales > Cupressaceae > Sequoia > Sequoia sempervirens. The sequence continues at coordinate 53,568 of VDFB02254301.1, read as the reverse complement.
TGGCCTACGCCCACAAATGTGGCAGAGATACGTAGCATTATGGGGCTAGCGGGTTATTACAGGCGTTTTGTGCAGGGATTTTTGAGAATAGGGTATCCTATCACCTCCCTTCAAAAGAAAGGAAAGAGGTTTGTGTGGTCAGAGAAGTGTGAGGTAGCGTTTCAAAATCTTAAGGAGAAGCTGACTAGTGCACCAATACTTGCGTTAACTGAACCGATTGGGGACTTTGTAGTTTGTACAGATGCATCCTTGGAAGGATTAGGTGTCGTGTTGATGCAGGAGGGTCGTGTCATTGCATACGAGTCATGGAAGCTTAAGGATCATGAGCTAAACTACCCCACACATGATCTTGAGTTGGCGGCAGTTGTTCATGCATTGACGAGATGGAGGCATTTCCTTCTTGGCCATAGGTTTGAGTTGCACAGTGATCATAGAAGCCTTCAGTATATTTTCATGCGGCCCAACCTTAATGCTAGGCATAGGCGTTGGATGGAGTTTCTTTGCGAATATGACTTCAAAGTGAATTATATCCAGGGAAAGGAGAATGTCATAGCGGATGCACTCAGTAGGCAGAGACATGAGATATCTGAGTTGACTCTTGTTGTAGACTTGCAGAGTCAGATTCTTTCTACCCTTCTAGCAGATAGTTGGTATCAAGAGGTTAGGACAGAGATTGAGGCAAGCAGACCCCTTAAGGGAAGGTATTCGGGATATTCTCTAGATTCAAATGAGATATTGAGGCACATGGGACGCATATACTTTCCTTCATCAGGTGATCTTCTCACCTTGGTCATGACTGAAGCACATCGTGCATCTTATTCAGCCCATCCAAGGGTGAAGAAGATGTATGCAGATCTGTGTCAATTGTATTTTTGGCCAGGGATGAAATGCAATATTGTGGATTATGTGTCACAATGTCTTGAGTGTCAGTGGGTGAAGGATGAACACCAACATCCAGCAGGGCTTTTGCAACCAAATTTAGTACTAGAGTGGAAGTGGGATATAATCTCATTGGATTTCATTGTTGGTTTACCCAACTCTTTGAGACAACATGATGCGATTATGGTGATAGTTGATAGGTTGACGAAGGTAGCACACTTCTCACCTATTTGCTCTTCCTATACTGCATCGTCCGTAGCCAAAGTGTTCATGGAGGACATAGCGAGGTTACATGGTATTCCACGTCAAATTATTTCTGATAGGGATCCAATGTTCACCTCAGCTCTTTGGACTTCATTACAGCATGCGATGGGGACACAGTTGAACTTCAGTTCAGCTTATCACCCAGAGATAGATGGATAGACTGAGAGGGTCAATCAGATCCTCGAGGATATGTTACGTATGTATGTGATGGACCAACAGACATGATGGGAAGATTATCTCTATTTGGTAGAGTTCGCTTAAATAATAATGGTTTCCAGAGTTCTATCGACATGCCACCATTCCAGGCATTGTATGGGTGACCATGTCGCACTCCCTTGAGTTGGGATCGACTGGAGGACAGAGTAACTTTGGGTCGTAATATGTTGCAGGATATGGAGCAGCAGGTGGATAGGATTAGAGAGCACTTGGTGGTAGTGCAGGATAGGCAGAAGAAGTATGTGGATGCACATATAGTGGATTGTCAGTTTTTTGTGGGCGATAGAGTCTTCTTGCGGGTGCATCCGCGAAAGATTCCAATCTGTTATGGGAGGAGCTCTAAGTTGGCGCCTTGCTTTGTCAGACCCTTTGAGATACTCGAGAAGATTGGTCTAGTTGCTTACCGTCTTGCTTTACCGCTCAGTCTCTCGTGTATTCATGATGAATTTCATGTTTCAGTTCTTTGGTCATACCATCCAGACATTTCTCATGTCCTTGATTGGAATGCATTATAGGTAGAGGAAGGGTAATTGGCTTTGGAGCCCATGGTCGTAATGGAGCGCAAAACACTCACTCTTCGAGGGTGAGATATTGATCAGGTTAGGGTCTAGTGGGATCCTAGGGGTGATACGTCATCCACTTGGGAAGATGCAGCTAGAATGAGGGAGCTCTATCCCTATTTGTTCGCAAGCTTCTAGGAGTAAGCCTGACCCTAGGGGGGAGGATGTAGCACCCCTCCATTTTTTGCTCTTTTGACTAGACAATGTTCTTCTTTGTTATGCTTTTTTTTCTGTTAATACTTTGACTATGGTACTTGGTTACTATTTGATCGCTAATTGTAAAGCGATGTGAATGTTATATTTTGATGTGATGGTATTTTATTCTGATGTTATTATTATGGCATGCTTTGGATTAGCTTAGTACATATTTGAATTAATGATGCTTTATGCTTTTGATTATATTATTGATGTTAGATTCGTCAGTTAGTAATATTGTATTGGTGAAGGGGACAGGATTGCACCACTCACTTGCGAGTGCCTTGTGATTCTGCGATTTCCTCTTCACAGTGTGTTTTATTATGTTATATAAATGCATGTTCGATATACTCTTTGTTCGCAGGTTGACAGGTACAGGACATCGACTCCACCCAGTTTCACAGGTTTGAGCGTGTCCATTGGCCAACTGTATTCGATTGGGAGATAGTAACGGAGTTTCCTTGTCAAACCACAACTCTGTCATAGTGTGTCGTTAGTTTGTGCTTGGTATGTTGTTAAGTCGTGTTGTCTTTGATGTTGTGATCATTTATTATCGGTGGGAATTAATGTTTAAGTGGTGGAAATGATTACTTATGTATTTTAGATTTAAATGGTTAAAAGTTTTAAATTTAATTTAATTAATTAAATTTAATTTATGTGATAAAATAATTTAATTCTAGTGGTTAAATTTATTTTATGAGTAAATGAATTGATTAATTAAACTTATTTTGTGGAGTAAATAAATTAAATGGTTAATGTTGTTTTGAAAAGTGCATGTAATTAAAAATGTTAAATTCTTTTGAAAATAAAATTTTAAAAGTTTTAAATTCTTTTTGAAAAGAAATTTAAAAAAAAGCATTAAATTCTTGTTGAAAAGAAATTTTGGTTTTAAATTTAAGAAAAAACAAAATATCTTCAAAATGCATAGAGGGAGAAATAACTATGGTGGATGGGATATTTTGGAAAATTTGATTAAATTTGGGGAAAATTTATGGGAGATATTTTATTTTATTTTAATTTTGTTTGGAGAATTTGTTGTTAAAAGAAAGAAGGCTTTTTTTCTTGTTTGGATATACATTCTTGGATTGAGAAGTGAAGATTTTGGGAAGAATTTATGGAAAATTGGAATTTGCAGGGAAGCTCAACTCCATTCTCATTTTCTTCAAACTTCAAAATAGGTTCCTTTAATGGCTTTATTTTGTTTAGATGCTTTGATTTTAATTTTTAGAGGTTGTAAAACTTGTTGTGAATTCTTAGAAAACCTCTGTAGAAAAATGGAGAAATTCTCAGTTTTTTTGTAGAGAAAACAAAGGAAAACAATAGAAATTTTGGCAAATTAGATTTTTAAATAGTAAAAAAAATAAAAATTGGAAGAGGAAACAAAGAAACAAAAGGAAAACATATAAATTTCTGGGTTTGGTTTTAAGTTTACTTTTCCAATACAATTTTGAAATTGAAATTGAGAATTTGTGTTTGAAGAAAAATAATTTTACTATGTAATTGTTTTTGTAGAAAATTTGCCAGTTTGGCTGTAAAATGGAGGTTTAGATATTTATATATACACACATAGATTTTGCATATAAAATTTATTTACTTTGGGAAATCTTCTGTAAAAAAAAAAATTATATTGAAAATTTTTCTGTTAAAAAAATAAAATAAAAAAAGAGAGTTTGTTCTAGAAATTACTAGAAATAGAGAGTTTCTTTGTTTTAAGAGAAAAAAAAAGAATAAATAAATAAATTTCTTTTGCTGGGGGTGCTACCCCCACAACCGCCCCCATGGGGAGGCTACTGAGGCAGCAGACCCTGCCGCCTAACAAATGGCCCTTGTGTGGGTGCGTGGAACTTTCTTTTTTATGTTTTTTTTTTATATAATATAATTTTATATATAATATATATGATATATATTATATATATATTATTTATAATATATATATATTTATTTTATTATTATTTTTTTTAAAAGAGGGTAAAAACTTTATTGAATCATAATAGCATTACAAAGTCCGAAGAAAGAAGCCACAAGGGGCCCAACAAAGCCATAATTAATTCACACCCAAGAAGCACCTCATATCCTCAGCAACCCACTCCTCAATAATAAGGGCCATGTCTTCAGGAAGGTTGCCCTAATCATCCACATACCAAGAATCAGTCCTCTCCGATGCCCATCTAGCCAGCCCATCAGCCACCCTATTCCACTCCTGCGGAATATGGCGGAAAACAATGGACTCCAAAGTAGAGCACATAGAAACAATCTGTTTGACAACCACAACTAGCTGCCAATTTGCATCCTCCAAATTTCGCTTATTCAACATATCAATAACCACCTGAGAATCAAACTCTCAAGCAATCTGCCGCCATCCCAGACCAACCGCACGCTCAATCGCCAAGAGGATAGCACTCGCCTCCATAAGATTATTAGTTTGCAGACCACGATACACATAAAAGAAAAAAACCACCACTCCAAGGCTATCTCTACCAATACCACCAACCCCAACATGCCCAGGATTACCCCTAGACGACCCATCCGTATTGATTTTTAGCTCCCCCAGAGCAGGCAGACACCAAGAGCCCTCACGAGCAACCCTCTTACGCCCACGCCTACGATGCACTTTGCTCAAAATACTCTTGTCCCCAGTGACAAGACCCAGGGCATTAACAACACCCAAGTCCCCAGGAATGATCGGCACAGACAAGTCACACTTTGCAGTCAAAGTCTCCTGCAGAGCCCCAAGAATTCGCCTCCAAAGTTGCCCCATGAGCAATTTTTTATCCAAGAAGATTCTTCTGTTACGCTCCAACCAAATTTTCCAAACAACCAAACTAGGACCAATGCTCCAAGCAATTTTAAGAAAGGAGGTTGTGGCAGGAGAAGGTCCCTGTCTCTTCCAAAAATCCTCCAGAGAAGAGACATGGCAACACGGTAAGCTCCAAAGATTCCACCAGTGATGCCAGATAGTCTTAACAAACGAACATTGAAAAAAGAGATGCGATAAGCATTCTTCGTGTTGACCACATAGAATGCACATGGAGGGGCCCTGGAACCCTCATTTCCAAAGATTGTCCCAAGTAAGACACTTGCCTTGGACCACGAGCCAAGAGAAAAAATTACACTTAGGCTAGGAAAATTTATTCCAAACATGCTTCCACCAAGAAATCTGGGAGCTCCCAAAAGCCTGTTTATCCAAAACCTAATAGCCAGAGGCAACCAAAAATTTTCCTTTCAAATCAGGACCCCAAGCAAGCACATCACTCCCATGGAGAGAATTGCAAACACGACCCGATAAAATCTTAGCTAGCTCTTGATGATCCTCCACTGCACCACCAGGAGGCCAATCCAAGGGGTCCTTCCACTTGGACACAAAAATCTAACCCAATGATTGTTGAGATTTGAAGTCTGCCACATGACACCAACCCGCCTCCATGAAAATCTGGCACAAGTCATGGAAGTGGGGATAAGAGGACACAATGGGTGGATGTCCATCCCAGGAATCATGCCAGAAGAGAGCCTCCTGACCCCCATTACAAATCAAAAAATGACCCTGCTTAACAAGCTTGGCACCCTGTTTAAGAGTACTCCAGATCATAGAACCTTTCCCCTCCATACTGAATCTTACAACCTCGCTACTTTCCATCGCCCCCAAATATTTGAAGGTCAAAATTTTAGCCCACCACATGCGTTGTTGTGAGCACCAACGCCAATACAACTTAGTAGCCAAAGCCTGCCCATTCCAATATGTCCGTCGTAGACCAAGACCCCCCTCCTGCTTTGGCCTACAAATAACATCCCACTTCACCAAACTTCATTTTCTATGAAGAAGATTGCCAACCCACAAAAACTGACGTGACAATTTCTCAAAATCTTTAATAAAACTAGAAGGAGCATAAAGAACAAAGCATTTATAAAGAGGGAGAGCCTGGACCACCGACTTTAGAAGAGTCACTCTACCAGCTGAAGAAAGCCACCTGCAAGTCCAATGACTGACCAATCTTCAAAATTTATCTAGAGTCTCTTGCCAAAACCTTTTCGGAAGAGAACGAGTGGCAAGAGGGATTCCAAGATAGGAAAAAGGAAGCGAGCCAATTTGGAAATGACGAATACCAACAATTCTCCTTTGAATAACCTTAGGAGTATGGAAGAAATAGATGAAGGACTTCCCCTCATTAATGCGCTGCCCAGAAGCAGCCAAGTAACTGTCCAACACACTACGCCAGTTGAGAGCCTCCTCAACCTTTGCCCGACCCATCAAGGCAGTATCATCAACAAACTGAAGGTGAGACTGAGGGGGAATATCATCTCCCCAGATCCAACCCTGAAGCAAGCCGCTAGCAACTTGAGCATGAATGAGCCTTCCCAGGCCTTCCGCAAGAAGGATGAATAAGTAAGGAGATAGGGGATCTCCCTGTCTGAGGCCTCTAAAAGCACCAAACAAACAAGTAGGCTCACCATTGATAAGCACTGAAAAGGAAGAAGAGGTGACACAACTCCTGACCCATTCAATCCAACCCTTAGCAAAGCCAAAAGCTCCAAGGACTTTAAACAGAAAGTTCCATTTAACATGATCATACACTTTAGCCATGTCCAACTTGATAAACATAGATTTTTCTTTTGAGGATTCAATAGAATTGATGGTCTCAGCAGCAATAACAACCCCATCCAAGATCTGTCTGCCCGCAACAAAACCCCTTGCTCCTCAAGGATTAACCCACCAAGCCAAGGTTTCAGCCTTTCTGCAATCAACTTAGTAATAATTTTATACACAACATTACATAACACAATAGGCCTAAAAAGATCCAAAGAATTAGCCCCCTCCTTCTTTGGAATAAGAGCTAAAAAAGTAGCATTCAAGGACTTCAACATTTGTTTATGCAAAAAGGATTCCTGAACAACCTCTAAGAGGTCCAATTTAACCACTTCCCAGAACTCCTAAAAAAATTCAACTGGGAATCCATCAGGCCTAGGGGATTTACCTTTCTTCATCTAGAACACAACATTCAAAAGCTCCGACAAGGTAATAGGAACAAGCAACGAATCATTCATTTCATTAGTCACCAGCTGTGGGATACAATCAAGAATCCTTGCTTCGTCCTCCTCCACAGGAGGCGAATCCTCAGAGAACAAGGAAGAGAAATATCGAATGCATTCAGCAGAAATAGAAGCGGAAGAGGACAAAGATTCCCCATCAGGTAATAAGAGAGAAGAAATAGCATTACCTTGTCTTCGGTCTTTAACTGAGTTATGGAAGAAAGATGTGTTCTGATCACCAGCCTGAAGCCATTCAATACGGGACTTCTGTTTCCAAAAAATCTCTTCTCTTAACTCCCATTCCTCAAACTCTTTTGTTGCCGCAATCTCTAACGAACTCAACTCCTCCGAGAGGCCTTGATCATGAATCTTCCTGGTAATTAGGTCAAGATTATCCTGAGCTTTCTGTTTTCCTGAAACAAATTACCAAAATGCTGCCTATTCCATCTTTTCAACCTATATTTAACATACTGGAGCCTCTTTGAGAAAGAGTACATAGCAGTGCCATGTGCAGGCTTCCCAAGATCCCACCAGCCAGGGAGCAAATCATGGAGAGATTCATCCTTGAGCCATATGAGTTGGAACTTAAAGGTCTATCTACCACACCGTTGAGGCACCTTAGCCACCAGCTTAATTGGCCAGTGGTCAGATGCTCGACCATCCAATATTTCAGAGCTAGTCATCCACCTGTCCCCCAACCAAAAACTAGATGCCAAAGATCTATCAAGTCTTTCTGAAATAGAAGCATCTCCAATTCTTCTATTATTCCAAGTAAAAAGACCATTTCCCGGCCTAATATCAACAAGATTCAAAGCAAAGATATTGTCCTGGAGCAACAACATAGAAGCCTCTAGCCTTGCAATACCACCTTGCTTCTCCGCAAGCTCCGTGATAGCTTTAAAATCACCTCCAATAATCCAAGGATGGTAAGGAAATAAGCTATGAACTAAACGAATGTTGGACCACAAGAGTTGCTTACCCTGCAACTCCACAAGCGCATACACATTGGAGAAGAGAGCAATTTCCCCTAACATAAAACAAGAAGCCACCATGGAAAGGGAGGACTTAAAAGACACCCACCATTGGGGGCAGATCTTTCGTGGATTCCATAAGCACGCCACCCCTCCAGAAGACCCCTAAGCACCAGTGCATTGGCACTCACCATTCCTCCATAACTTAGGAACTAAATCCATCATACCCTCCATAGAGAGCTTAGTCTCCTGCAGAAAAAGAACATCAGGCGAATGCCTCCTAATCAAATCCCGAACAACTTTTTGTCTAGGGCCACTGTTCAAGCCCCGTACATTCCAAGAGAGAACTATCATTTCAAAGGGCATGAAAAATACGAATCTAGAGTCTTGACTGACCCTGACTCCACCAAAGTCTCCCCTATCATCTTAATCTTTTCCACACCCTTCTTCCTTCCCAGCTTAGAAATTTTCTCCAGCCCCCCTTCTTAAGATCCTTTTGCAAAACACCCAACTGAGAGGACGACTTAAAATTCTTCTTACCCACCTCTAAACTCACTTTCTGCAAGAGGTGAGCCTTATCCACACTATCTTTCACTGCCTCAGCACTACCACCCAACTCATCCCGAACCTCGATCTGCCGATTTGTCACCAGGTCTAAAGTCCCTCAACATGTGGAGCCATAATCACCTCTGAATTAAGCTTTTCTTGTACAGGATCTTTCCCAACCTCATCTAAGCATGGCACTCCCATACCCCCTCCTGTTGGGGAGCATGCATTACCTCAACCGAAGGGCCATGTTGATCAATATCCAAAGTCCCATGATCTAGATCCAAAAATCCCGGGTTCACCTCCTGCTGGCTAAGATCTTCCAACACCTCGAACCTATTGAAGGTGTCCTCCTCTTGCCTATCCTTCAGAGTCCGTTTATGTACTTTATTTCTATTTTGGCCTTTAACGAGAGTAAAACCATCTTCCTTGCCACCGAAACCCTGAATGGGATCCTTGCCCTTATCCACTCTGTGCGGATTAATTGAAGGCTGAGGAGATTGAGCCTCCAAAGGCTTGGCCTTTGGACATATGCGCTGGAGGTGACCATACTCATGACATAAAGGGCAATGAAAAGGTAACGTTTCATAATCTAGTTGCTCCACCCACAAATATTCTCCTGCACTCACTTCTAAAGAGTCTGGCAATGGCTTACTTAAGTCTATTTCCACACAAAACTGGGAAAAAGTCATTACCTTCTTGAATTGCATTTGTTGTGACGAACCCACAGGTTTCCCCAACTTCGAGGCTAATAAGTACAACACATCCTCACGCCAACATTCCATAAGGAGCCTTGGAAGACGAACCCAAACTGGAACCCAATTCGGAAGATCCTCTGCCGAGTTGAAGCCAGCATGCCATGGCTTAATAAACAATCCCACCTGGTTGTAAAAGTATGGCCCCCCTTCAAAAACCCTATTCTGATTTGCCATGCAGTCAAAAGTGACCATGGAATAGTTATTCACCAAGAGGCGGATCTCCATCTCCCCTTTTGGCATCCATGTCCTTTGAGCCCACGTATCCAAGAATTGCAACGAAATTTTCAAACCTAGGAATTTGCAATAAGCAGAATGTCTTGAATAGTAATCAATATCTTCCGCCAGCATCTCCATCGGAATGACTACATTCGGCCTATCCTTACACCTTTCGAGGCACCCATTAATCTTCGAAATTCTAGGCCCACCTACCAAGCCCGTCTCAACATTTTCAGGTTCCACTGAAAAAAGATTATTATCAAAAAAATTTGAGCCCTATAGAGAGGGTGTCAAACCAAACGCCGAATGGAAGTCCATTTTGGGGCAAGCCTTAGAAGATTCCCCAAGCGACATTGCAGAAAAAACCTTAGACGAACATGCAGGCCCACGAAAACCCAAGGAACAAAAGGATCAACTAAGGGTTATGGCACCACGCAACCCCACACCCCCAAATAGGGGCACCCAAATCACCTCCTCCTGACGAATCCCCAGTCACCTCAACCCCCTGCCCACAACCCACCTCCACTCTGCCACACACCACCCTACACCAAACCCCCGCCGCTTCCAAATGTAGACCACATACAAGCACAAACCCCCATCCTTACCCCACTAAAGAGCCTAATGCCCACACACAACACGCAGCAACAGACCCCATCACCTATCCGCGGCCAACCAGCACCAAAGAAGACAAAAGGGATGCAACAATCAGGAAAAGAGACACCACCGATCACCCTTGCAACCACCGAGCACCCCCACAATGCAGAAAACAACCCCCCTTCCCCGTCACACAGCAAGGAAATTCACTAGGGCTTGCTTGCCCTAGCTCGATTTGCATCTGGCGTTCGTGCTCATTTTCGAGCTTCTTTGTTGCTTTTGGGGGGTGTTGGTTTGTTCGCAGGGTCTTGCGTTTGTCAAACATGGGTTTCGATCATTTTCTGGCCAGTGGGTGGGCATTTTCTGCCTGATATCCGTCTTTGGTGTGTCCTCGGCGGGAGGCCTGTGGTGTTCTAAGATTGTGGGTCTCCTGCCCCGTCTCTCTCTCCTTTTTGCTAAGTCCTGGTTCATTGGTGCATGGAGAATCGAGGTATAGCCTCTTCTCAGGTTTCCTTCGGGGATTTGGAGATGGTAGAGCCGTCTTCTTTGATGCATGTCAGTGATAAGGAACAGATAGGTAAAACCCAATCTAGGGAAGGTGTTTCCTCTTCAAAAGGGATGTTTCGAATAAAAAAAGTAAATGGATGTTTGGAGACATCCGAGGACCGGCCAATTTTGGTTATTCAACCTGAGCAAGTTTTGGAGGATGTCGAATACTGGTGCAATCATGCTCTTATTTGCAAATTTTTAGGCCTTCGCCCTTCTTTGCCTATGTTGGAATCCTAGGCACGTCGGGTTTGGAACCCAGAAGGAGATATGGAGATTCTGTTAGCGGCTAATAACTATTTTCTAGTTATCTTTTCAAGCATGTCAGACAGGAATAGGGAATTTGAGGGAGGCCCTTATTTCTTTAACCAGGTGGGGCTCTTCATCAAGCCTTGGCACAGGCTTCAACTCTGCTAAGGAGATCCCCTCACGAGTTCTTATGTGGGTTTGCTTGCCGAGGCTTCCTTTGGAATTTTGGAGGGAAGATATTCTTCACTCAATCTCTTTGCTTCTTGGAAAACCTGTGGGTTCGGCTACACAAACTCAAGACCGTAAGGTAATTTCTTTTGCCCGTATTTGTGTAGAAGTTGATTTAAATAATCCGTTACCAGATTCTATGGATATTTGCATGGGATCATCTTCTTGGATCCAACAGTTGGATTACAAGACCCTACCATTTAGATGCAAAATTTACCATGAATATGGTCATTTACATCGCAGATGTCCCAGAAATAAGTCTTCCCCCTTGGCTGCCCCTGGACCTCCTAGGGAGGACAAGGGGAAGGCTCCTTTGTCTGATGGACCTGTAGATAACGAGGGATTTATTCCGGTTAAGTCTCGTAACAAAGGCAAAGGTAAGAAGAGAACCTAGATGGATAGACAAAATGATGGCACCTTTAACAGGTTTGATGCTCTTGGTGACTTGGTCTAAGAGGAAGGTACTCTAGTTGAGCTCTCTTATGGGGCTAAAGGTCAGCATGAGGTTTAGGATGAAGATGCAAAGAAGGAGGATCATATTTTATCTTCAGGGGACCAGCAGGTTGGACAGATGGCTATAGATTTGCCTCCTCAAGTTCAGGATATTGGAGATTTCTGGGGGTCACAGGGTCCGAAGGGTTCAATTATGTTGGCTCCTGATCCCCTTGCTCCTAAGGGGACCTCGAATTCTGTGAAGGGTAATAAAGCTTCTCCTATCTTAGGGTTACAACAAAAATCCTTTAAAAAGGGGCCTTTAGATAAACCGTCAAAGAGTGGTAGGAAGACTGATCAAGAGAAGGTTAAGATTATGGGTGATACTTTGGTTGAGTCTGGGTCTGTAAAACCCATTAATTCCCACTTCTCCCACCCCATAAATGATTGTTTTATCATGGAATGTAAGGGGTTGAACAACATCCCCATACAAAAGGTTGTTCACACATTAATTGAGTCTCAGTCTCTTGATGTGGTCTTTATTCAGGAAACCAAGCTGGCAATGGATGGTTTGGCTAATTGTGCTTCGCGTATCTGGCCCCAAGGCTCTTGGCAGGGGGTGGGTGCTTTGAACAGTTCGGGGGGGGGGGGTGGCTTGCTTCTGGAACCCAAGGAAAGTTTCCCCCTTGTGGTGGATTTCTAGTTGGTCCTCCATTTCTCTGGTTGCCTCTATTTTTGAGACTGGAGAAAGGTGCCTTTTATCCAATATTTATGCTCCTACTGAATTTTCAGGTAAGTCACATTTATGGGCTCATATCAGATTCATCCAGTCCCTGGACCCGTTTCTCCCATGGATTATGGCTGGGGATTTTAATGTTGTTACTAGTTTGGATGAAAAGCGAGGGGGGTTAGCCAGGCTAGACCCTTCTTCAAATCTGCTCAGGGATATGATTGGTTCCTTGAATCTCATTGATGTGAAGCCAACCAATGGTGTCTTTACATGGAATAATCAGAGATGTGGTGTTGAGGCTATCTCAAAAAGGCTTGATAGATTTTTGGTTTCCTGCTATTGGATGAACAATAGGTGGTCCACCAGTTTAGAAATTCTTGATTGGAGGGGCTCTGACCACTAGCCTATCAAGCTCTCTGTCACCTCATATGGAGTCACCAAAAATCCTTCTTTCAAATTTCAGTTGATGTGGTTAAGAGATCAGTCTCTACAGGACCTTATGTTGGATTGGTGGTATGAGGGGATGCCTGCCCATGGGACGATCATGTTTACTTTTAGTAAGAGGCTTCAACATGTGAAGTACAGGCTTAAGAGATGGAATAAACAATGTTTTGGGAACTTGCATGCTCAGAAGATAGCTGCTTAGTCCAAGTTGGATAATATTACTCATCAGATTCGGGACCAAGGGTTGACCTTTGATCTGAGTAAAGCTGAGCCCTTGGCTCTTAAGGGACTTGAAGAGTGGGAGCTTTGGGAGGACATTTTCTAGAAGTAGAAATCTCGTGTTGATTGGCTTCAGGAGGGGGATAAGAACATTGCGTTCTTTCATAACTTGGTTAAGGCTCGGAGGCAAGGGAATTCTATCTCCTCTCTTGTTTTGACTGAAGGGGCTCAACTCTCTTCTTGTGAAGAAATTTCTAGGGAAGCTGTCAATTATTTTTCTAATCTTTTTACTAGGGAGGATCTTGTAGCTAGGGCCGAGGAGAGGGCCATCTTGGATTGTATTCCCCACTTGGTCTCTGCTGAGATGAATGGGGCTCTCTTGAGTCCTATCTTGTTACCTGAATTGGAGAAAGTTGTGTTTACTATGAAAAAAGGTAAGGCTCCTAGCCCGGATGGGTTTCTGATTGAGTTTTTTCAAGAATTCTGGGAAATAATAAAGTTTGATCTCCTAGATGTGGTTAAGGAATCGCATAGGAACAAACAAATGCTTAAGTCTTTGAATTCTACTTTCTTGGATCTCATACCTAAGAAGGACGGGGCTAATCTGTTGGTTCAATTCAGGCCTATTGCGTTATGTAATGTTGTCTATAAGATCATCACCAAATTGATTGTTGAGAGACTCAAACCACTCCTTGGTACTTTGATCTCTGCTGAGTAGGGTGGTTTTGTTGAAGGAAGACAAATTTTGGATGGGGTTGTGATAGCAATGGAGGCTATTCACTCTATGGCTACCTATAAGGAGAAGACTATGTTTATTAAACTTGACATGGCTAAAGCTTATGATCGGGTGAGCTAGGAGTTCTTACAAAAAATTCTCTTGGCTTTTGGTTTTGAGGAGGAGTGGGTGAATTGGGTTCTTAGTTGTGTGACCTCGTCCTCCTTCTCAGTTCTCATTAATGGGGAACCTTCAGAATTTTTTAGTCCATCTCAGGGACTCCAGAAAGGGGAACCTTTATCTCCTTATTTATTCATTATCATGGTGGAGGGTCTTGGCAGATTTATAAAATCTCAGGTGAGGCAGGGTTTTATCCAAGGTTGGAGCTGGAATAATAATCTTCCTTCCTACTCTCATCTTCAGTTTGTGGATGACACTAGGTTGATGGGCATGGCTAGAATTAGTGAGGCAGTGAACTTCAAGAGAGCTTTAGATATCTATTTGAAAGCTTCAGGTCAGAGTATTAATGATGATAAGTCCTCCATTTATTTCTTTAATACTCCTCGGCTTATTCAGAGTAGGATTGCTAGGATCCTTAGATTTCAAATCAGTTTCCTTCCTTTGATGTACCTTGGGATTCCTTTGGCCTTGGGATCTTAGCATAGAGATTACTGGTAGGGGATTTTGGATAAATTCTGAAGGAAGGTTAGTCACTATAATTACAGATGGTTATCTTCTGCTGGGAGAGTGGTTCTCCTAAAGACTGTGGTGCAGTCTCTCCCCATTTATAGGTGTTGTGTTTAGGTTCCCCCTTCCACCTTTGTGAGGGATTTTGATGCTCTATCTTGGCAATTCCTTTGGTCAGGCAACCTCTTATCCTCGAAGTAGAGTTTAGTCAAGTGGGAGTGTGTCTGCAGGCCGAAGCATGCTGGGGGCCTTGGTCTTAGGTCGGCAACTCTCGTTGTCACGAATTTGGTAGCCAAGTTGTACTGGAGGTGGTGCAACAATCAGGATCAAGATTGGGCCAAGATTCTTTCCCACAATTATCTTCCTGGTGCTAATAGCCTTGATGTGCCGCAACTTGCTTTGTTGGGTAAAGGTTCTTGTCTTTGGGATACTCCTAAGAAGGGAGCTCAACTTATTAAGGATGGTCTCTTCTGGATATGCAACAGGGGCTCTGATGCTATGTTTTGGCAGGACTCTTGGGATGGCCACCCTCCCATTCTTTCTAGCTTCCCTCAGCTTCAGCCTCTCTGCCATATTTTTACAGATGCTGGATGGATTAAGGTGGAGCTTTTTAAAACAGTCAAGCGTATGGGTCAGATGGAGGTGACTTGTTGGAAGGACCCTCAGGAGTTTCCCCATGGGTGGTTTTGATGAGGATCGTGTTGTTCTTCCTAAAGCTTTAGAGGGTAGGTTCTGCAGCTCCCTTAATGAAAAGGATGCTTTGGCTTGGAGTCCTAGCCCAAAAGGTAAATTTACTGTTGCTCAAGGCTATGCTATACTTGATAGGAACTTACATGGTCCAGTTGAGGTGCACTGGTGGAAGAAGGTTTGGAATAACTTTTCTTGGCCCAAATGTAATTTTTTCTTATGGTTGGTGGCTCAGAAGAAATGCCTCACTTGGGAGAATCTTCGCAAGTGAGGTTTTCAGGGACCTTCTGTTTGCTTCCTTTGTTCAAACAGTGAGGAATGCACCTCTCACTTGTTATTTCTTTTCCCTTTTTCTAGAGAGATATGGCACAAATGGTGGGAGGCCTGGTGTCATGGTTGTATTCATGCTACCTCCCTAACTGAATTTTGGGAAAGTTTGGGCAGGCCTCTAGCAAAGACTTCTTTCCTGCAAGTGGCCTGGATTGTTGGGCCTATTTTCATTCTCTAGAACCTTTGGCTGGAGAGGAACTGAATTTTTTTTTGTGGCTCCAAATTAGGAAGTTTTCAATTGTGGAAGAAGATAATTAGTAGGCTTCAAGAGACTATTTCTGCTAAGTGTGATATGTCTAAAAGTATTGATCCTGGTGATCATGCTGTTGTGAGGAATTTGAACCTGGGGGATAGTAGATGGGGTTGCATTGCTGGAAAAAGACCCCGAAATGTCAAGCAACAGGTTTGTCGGGATGGGAGGTGGATGCCTCCGCCGGTTGGGGTCCAGAAGATTAATACAGATGGTTCTTCTCGTGGGAACCCTGGACATGCTGGTATTGGGGGTATAGGTAGATGTAATGATGGTGGTGCGGTTTTTCTCTTCTCTATTTACAAAGGTTAGCACTCTAATAATCTGATGGAGGCCCTTGCTATTAAGATTGCAGTTGAGAGAGGATGCTCTTTAGGCTGGAGGAGGATCATCTGTGAGTCAGATTCTCAGATTGTTGTGGATATGTTGAACAACCAGAGTTTGGATGATGTTAGTTGGAAATTAGCCTCTATGGTCAAACAGATTCTAAGTCTATGTAGTTCCTTGGATTCTGTCTCCTTTTGTCATATCCCTAGAGAATGGAATAGAGTGGCTGACTGTCTGGCGAAGTGGGCTTTTGAGAACGTGGATGGCTGGGATATTAGTGGGAGGGATGAGTTACCTTCTAATTATCGTGGGACCGTTGAGAGGTTATTATTGGAAGACATGAATATGTAGTGTTGATGTTGGCCTTTGGCATTTGCTCTGTATTTTGGATTTGATTGAATAAATTTTTACCCCTTCTCTTTAAAAAAAAATATTTGTATATTATATATAATATATATAAATATATATTATATATTTTAAATATTGGGTTTTAATTAATTAAATTGAAATATGTTTATGAATTGGAATGTAAATAGTTAATTTATATTTAAATATAGTTTTCTAAAATGAGCTTATTGTAGAAGCAAAGTCGATTTTGTAAGAGAATAATATTATTTTTATAAAAAAAATTGTTAACATTTGTTGTAATCGAGGAAGTTGGAAGGAAACAATTAGTTTAAACTTCTTATTTCAAATAATGTTAATTGTTTTAATTGACTACATGCAATATGTCATTACTTTGCTTGGATTTAGGAAATCCTAAAGTAGGTTATTAAATTGTCAACTTGTCTTTTCGTTATGTTATCTTTCTCATTCTTGATGTTGGACAAATGGAGTTATTTATTTATGTTAGACTTCCAGATATGTTTTCTTGAGATGGGGATTGTAACTCATGTTGGGTAGTGCATCTTAATGTATCCAGTTAGATACCCAGTTATCACGAATGGGATGTGTTGACTTTATGTCGTGGATAGGGATTTAATATCCTTAGGTCGCACTTGTGTACCCTTGGGTTGTGGAGTTATTCCACGTGTTGTCTTAGAGGAGTGGCTTGCAATGAGGGTCGACACACAAAGTGGTGTCAGGGAAACTCATTGTAAGTTAGTTAATCCAGTGATAACGTAAATAAATTGATTAGAGGAATAGGTAGTATCAAACACTTAATAAGATTAATTTTGCCTCGCTCATGGACGCAAGGGCTTGTATAGACTTGGGATGGGACGAGAAGGCCTGGAATGGAAAGATCGTTATCTTATCCTTACGAGAGATAACTGATTCCGCATTGGTTTGCATGAGGGGCCGAGAGTCGTTAGAGGTTTCCAGGATATCTCGAGATGGGGGCCGGGACCTAGGAAGACTTACCAGGATATCCCATGTAACATTGTGATGACACTTCTCCTAAGTCAACAGTATGTTTGTATCAGTGATGCAATTGATTATTTAACTCTGGAAGCATTGTAACCATTGTGTTAAGTGATGTTGTATTTGTATTTGATTCAGTTCAGGTATGTATTAGCTTGTGTCTAGAGGTAGATGGTCTTGTCTAGGAATCCATGTTACTATCTCCTAGCATAGGGGTTGGTCCTTCGGGTACCACATGGTTGTGTGGAACGTGCACCTTACTCTGTTGGGTTTTCTTCTTGTTCATGTAGACGAGATTTCCAGTTGGAGAGCTCATGGGATCCAGTTACTTTTCTAGTCTCATTCATTTCAGTTGAATCTTGTAATTTATTACCCCTCATTTGTTCTCGAGGTGGAAGATGTATTATGTAACCATGCTTATTGGATTTACCTCATTCGGGGAATGAGAGTTGTAATCTTATTGTTAAATTATGTTATTTGAAATCATGAGGTATCTCTTATTCTATGATGTAATTTATCATGTATGGAATGTATGTGTTCTTAATTCCTTAAGTAATTAAATGTTATGGTTTCAATTCATGTTTTTTGTTGTTTGGGTTTTAAAGTAATCTCAGTCTCATAACCTTAGAGGTTGTTGGCAATGGGTAGTGAACTTGCATGTTAATTGTACTTAAACAAAAAAAAAATTGTGCGTTTGAGTAGTTATTTGCAACTTCCTCTAGGGTTGCGTGGCGGGGCATTACATGATTTTTCAGACCAAAATAAACTGAGAAACCATAAAACAACATTGAAAAAGATCAGGATCCTCCCAACTTGTGCGAAAATGGGAGCTTTGGAATAGGGTATGGACCTCCATCATAGAAAGGGGGATTTTATAGGATGTTACAACTATCATATGCAAAGTATAGTATATGCAAACTGTTTGACAGAATGTTGATTGCACGATATTAGATGAATTAAGTGACTAGGAGGCTAAAGATTGCAGGATATTAGATGAATTAAGTGACTAGGCGGCTAAAATACTAGGCCAAAGATTATTGTCACACATTATTCTAAAATAATGAAAAGTTAGAATTTTATTAAAAGAAGAATTAAATTGTAATTATTATTATTAATTTATAAAATTTTATTAAAATTATTATACTTACTATTATGTTGTTGTCACTTGATTATTATTATATATTAAAAATTTTATTTGATTGAGGATTTGGATTATTATTTTTATAATTTTTAATAATGTTAAATAAATTCAATATATTTATTTATATTTAAATATTAATAGTATTTTTTATAATAAAATTGGATGCAGTAGTTAATTAAAAAATTACCTCAATTTAATTCGACGTGAAAACATGTTGCACAAATACTGTGATTTATGGAACAATGTTGAGAAACTAAAAATAAAATAAAACAAAAAAGCAAAAAAATAAAAATAAATGTTTTTAGCAAGAAAAACCAAAAGAAATTAAGCTACTAATAATTGTAGGCTCCTCTAGAGGTATTTTATGTGGTGTGTGTGATACCTTAGGTGGGTGGACTTACCGAGGAATTAAAAATTAAACTCCAAATTTTAAGGAATTTGGTGGTCTCATCAACTTGACAGTGCAGTTCAGCTTAAATATAAATATACATAATTTTCTCTCTATTTTTTTGGTGGGAATTTAAAACATGAGATGATTGAAAAATGGCAGATAAAATTCCTAAACTGTACGAGCAATCTCTAGCCCCACCCCATTTTCACCTCCTCAAATATGCAATCCTAAAAGATAGGGGCTACTATTTTTGAGGAAAATATTCGAATTAATCGTGTAGCAATTTTTTTTTTGCTTCATGGAACCCCTGCCCCAAAAAGTAGATCCTGAAGCCCCTCCATGGGACCCCACCCTAAAATAGTCAAATCAACCGTCACACAGCATACACTTTCATCAAAATAGGATCCCTTTCATTTATTGCACTATAATCACCTTTGTTTATTCATTTCTTACCACTATACGCTTTTGTTTTTTAACTGTCGTTAGTTTATTCATTTTGTCACCTTTTTTTATTCAACAGTGAAGATTTGTTATTATTTTGAGATTTAATCTCAAGTTTTTGTGTACACGGAATCTTTTAGCTCAACTTGTGTTGTGACTGTAGGAAAAGCCTCTCAACGTAAACATACAAAATGTTTGACTAGGCATTTGATTTTCATTAGTTGTGATGAGAAGCTCGACTCTAAATAACATCTCATTATTTAGATGGAATTGGCTAATGCCCTAGCCAAGAATAATTTTAGCTCTTACATTAATTATAGTAGTTTGTTTTTGTGTAGTGGTTAAAGTCAGACAAGAATAGAACAAATGATGAAATTTAATTGAAAATATTTTATCATACTTGTAATTTTATTAATTAGTAAAGCTTGAATAATATGTATGTGTTGAATAAGAAGACTTTTTTATTATTTAAAAGGCAGATTACAAATAGATTGTAGTTAAAAACTGTAAGATATAACTAGCAATTAAGAAGAAACATCTACGTAAATAACAACAGTTGCAATATGAAATAAAAGAGACTGCAAAAAATTACAAAATACTACTCAAAATAGGCCAACAATGATGAGATGTGAATAAAAATAATTATTTAAAGTGATTCGATTTGTTTATCTTTTTTTATTGGAATAAGAGAATCAATTGCAAATATCTAGAGGTACACAACAACAACAAAAAAAACAACAACAATTACATTAAGAGTTGGTTGCACAACAACGCCAACATAAAAAAAATATACAATAGCAACTGCACAATAGAAGATATAGAATTCTCATTAGTTACATAGATACACAACAATTTAACAATTACTAATTGTAGCTTTAGAATAAATTTAAAAAGTAATATTTAAATATAAAAGAAACCTTTCTATTTTATTGTTTCTTCTTTGCATGCAAATCATTTCATATAAAAGAAATCTTTCTATTTTTATAAACTAATATTTATCTAATTTATCATTTAATTTTTATTACTAATTGTAGTTTTAAAATAAATTTAAAAAGTAATATTTAAATATAAAAGCAATCTTTTTGCATCTAGATCATTTCATTTTTTTAAATTAAAGGACATTCTAGTTTTAAAAAATCATATAATATTTTGAGGTACAAAAGCTCTTGATTTATATTTTTTTAGTAGATTGGCAAGGAAATAAATCTCTACTTCTAGATTATTTTGTTTAATTGAATTGTATTGAACTTTAAATTTGAATAATTAATTATTTAAAAAATAATTAATCAAATCATTATAATATTTTCAAAACCAAAAAAAAAAAAAGCATCAAATTAAAAAAAACTGTCATTGACCTATTTTCACAAAAAGTGATGAAGAATGCATCGCAATACTTAACTCTTTCCTAGACTGCAATCTCCCCAGAAAGATTCAAAGTTTGCAGTAAATACATTGAGGCGTGTTATTTATAACTTGGCTAGAAGTGGGTGGATGGGAGAAAATGGAAGTGGTGTCAACTATCAAAATCAAGTGAATACTAAAAATGATTGGTGTGAGGAAGAGTTCCCCAAACAAAGATCTCCAAGAATTTGCCAATGATGCAACTATAGACACTCAAAAAAATTCCTCACAATCGTCCTATTTTTTGTCTATTAATTAAATGGATATTATTATCTATTTAATTAATCCATTTAATACTTTCTTCTATTCATTCATTAATTCGCTTAAATAATTAGAATCTTATAAGCATTTGCAAAGTAGATGAATGTGTTCTACCAAAAGATCAAGTAATGTAATGTATTTGGATATAGGGAGTATTTTTCTTCTTTTTTATAGTAACTTATTTCATTTCTGTCATAGATGGCTCAACAATGATTCATATTGAATTAGCAAAAAAATTAAAGTTCAATTTTTAGTTGAATTAATGATTATATATATTATATTAAATTAGAATACTATACAATATAATTTTTATTATAATAATTTATTATGGTTTACAAATAATTTAAAGTATCATATATACAATTAAATAAAAATGTAAAAGTCAAAAAATATAGTCTAATAAAATTAAAAATTATACAATTGAAAAAACTTTAAGCCTCACCAAGAGCACTATGTTGTGCATATCCTCCCAGCAAGACATTGATTGAAAAACTTTCCATCTTATCAAAGGGTTGGGATGACAAATCAAAATTTGGAATTATTATGGGAAAATGCTGATATGAGTGATATAATTATTGTGTAAAAGTACCTTATATGAAGAAATACTGGTTGGAAGGGGACTGCATGATTTGTCAGACCAAAATAAACCCAAAAACCATAAAACAGTGTTGAAAAAGATTAGGATCCCCCCAGCCTATGCGAAAATGGGAGCTTTGGAATAGGGTATGGACCTCTATCATAGAAAGGGGGATTTTATAGGATGTTACAATTGTCGTATGCAAAGTATAATATACACAAACTGTTTGACAACATGTTCATTGCAAGATATTAGATGAATTAAGTTACTAGGTAGCTAAAGATTGCAGGATATTAGATGAATTAAGTGACTAGGTGGCTAAAATAGTAGGCAAAAGATTATTGTCACGCATTACTCTAAAATAATAAAAAGTTAGAATTTTATTAAAAGATGAATTAAATTGTAATTATTATTATACTTAATATTATGTTGTTGTCACTTGATTATTATTATATATTAATAATTGCATTTGATTAAGGATTTGATTTATTATTTTTATAAATTTTAATAATGTTAAATTTATATTTAAATATTAATAGTATTTTTTATAATAAAATTGGATGCAATAGTTAATTAAAAAATTACCTCAATTTAATTCGACGTGAAAACATGTTGCACAAATACCATGATTTATGGGACAACCTTGAGAAACTAAAAATAAAATAAAACAAAAAAGCAGGAAAAACCAAAAAAAACTTACTAATAATTGTAGGCTCCTCTAGAGGTATTTTATGTGGTATTACAACTATCA
This sequence comes from Sequoia sempervirens, assembly GCA_007258455.2. Lineage (NCBI taxonomy): Eukaryota > Viridiplantae > Streptophyta > Pinopsida > Cupressales > Cupressaceae > Sequoia > Sequoia sempervirens. The sequence goes on along the minus strand of VDFB02254301.1, from coordinate 31,175 downwards.
TATGCAAAGTATAGTAAACGCAAGTTGTTTGACAGAATGTCGATTGCACGATATTAGATGAATTAAGTGACTAGGCGGCTAAAGATTGTAGGATATTAGATGAATTAAGTGATTGGGTGGCTAAAATAGTAGGCGAAAGATTATTGTCACACATTACTCTAAAATAATAAAAAGGTAAAAATTTATTAAAAGATGAATTAAATTGTAATTATTATTATTATTTTATAAAATGTTATTAAAATTATTATACTTAATATTATGTTGTTGTCACTTGATTATTATTATATATTAATAATTGTATTTGATTAAGGATTTGGATTATTATTTTTATAAATTTTAATAATTTTAAATAAATTCAATATATTTATTTATATTTAAATATTAATAGTTATTTTTATAATAAAATTGGATGTAGTAGTTAATTAAAAAATTACCTCAATTTAATTCGACATGAAAACACATTGCACAAATACCATGATTTATGGGACAACCTTGAGAAACCAAAAATAAAAATAAAACAAAAAAGCAAAAAAACATAAACAATGTTTTTAGCAGGAAAAACCAAAAAAAATTAAGCTACTAATAATTGTAGGCTCCTCTAGAGGTATTTTATGTAGTGTGCATGATACCTTAGGCGGGCAGAGCTTTGGAACAGGGTATGGACCTTCATCATAGAAAGGGGGATTTTATAGGATGTTACAACTATTGTATGCAGAGTATAGTATACACAAACTATTTGACAGAATGTCGATTAGAGGATATTAGATGAATTAAGTGACTAGGCGGCTAAAATAGTAGGCCAAAGATTATTGTCACACATTACTCTAAAATAATAAAAAGTTAGAATTTTATTAAAAGATGAATTAAATTGTAATTATTATTATTAATTTATAAAATGTTATTAAAATTATTATACTTAATATTATGTTGTTGTCACTTGATTATTATTATATATTAATAATTTAATTTGATTAAGAATTTGGATTAGTATTTTTATAATTTTAAATAATGTTAAATAAATTCAATATATTTATTTATATTTAAATACTAATAGTATTTTTTATAATTAAATTGGATGCAGTAGTTAATTAAAAAATTACTTCAATTTAATTTGACGTGAAAATACGTTGCACAAATACTGTGATTTATGGGACAACCTTGAGAAACTAAAAATAAAGTAAAACAAAAAAGCAAAAAAAACATAAAAAATGTTTTTAGTAGGAAAAACCAAAAAAAATTAAGCTACTAATAATTGTAGGCTCCCTTTGGAATAGGGTATGGACCTTCATCATAGAAAGAAGGATTGTATAGGATGTTACAACTGTCGTGTGCAGAGTATAGTATATGCAAACTGTTTGATAGAATGTCGATTGCAGGATATTAGATGAATTAAGTGACTAGGCGGCTAAAGATTGCAGGATATTAAATGAATTAAGTGACTAGGTGGCCAAAATAGTAGGCGAAAGATTATTGTCACACATTACTCTAAAATAATAAAAAGTTATAATTTTATTAAAAGATGAATTAAATTGTAATTATTATTATTAATTTATAAAATGTTATTAAAATTATTATACTTAATATTATGTTCTTGTCACTTTTTTTTTTTTTTAAAAAAAAGAGGGTAAAAACTTTATTGAATCATAACAGCATTACAAAGTCCAAAGAAGGAAGCCACAAGGGGCCAAAACAACAAGAATTAATTCACACCCAAGAAGCACCTCATATCCTCAGCAACCCACTCCTCAAGAACAGGGGCCATATCAACAGGGAGATTGCTCCAATCATCCACAGACCAAGAATCAGTCTTTTCCGACACCATCTAGCCAGCCCATCAGCCACCCTATTCCACTCCCGTGGAATATGACAGAAAATAATGGACTCCAAGGTAGAGCACAGAGAAATAATCTGTTTGACAACCACAGCTAGCTGCCAATTCACATCCTCCAAATTTTGATTATTCAACATATCAATAACCACCTGAGAATCAGCTTCACAAACAATCCGCCGCCATCCAAGGGAAACCGCACGCTCAACCGCCAAGAGAATAGCGCTAGCCTCCATAAGATTATTAGTTTGCAAACCACGATACATAGAAAAGAAGAAAACCACCACTCCAAGGCTATCTCTACCAATACCACCAACCCCAGCATGCCCAGGGTTACCTCTAGAAGACCCATCAGTATTAATTTTCAACTCCCCTAGAGCAGGTGGGCACCAAAAGCCCTCACGAGCAACCCTCTCACGCCCACGCCTACGATGCACTTTACTCATAATACACTTCCCCCCTGTGGCAAGACCCAGGGAATTTACAACACCCAAGTCCCCAGGAGCAATCGGCACAGACAAGTCACACTTTGCAGTCAAAGTCTCCAGCAAAGCCCCAAGAATTCGCCTCCAAAGTTGCCCCACGAGCAATTTTTTATCCAAGAATATTCTTCTGTTACGTTCCAACCAGATTTGCCAAACAATCAAACTAGGACCAATGCTCCAAGCAATTTTAAGAAAAGAGGTTGTAGCAGGAGAAGAGCCCTGTCTCTTCCAAAAATCTTCCAAAGAAGAGACATGGCAACATGGTAAGCTCCAAAGATTCCACCAGTGATGCCAGATAGTCTTAACAAAAGAGCACTGAAAAAATAGATGTGATAAGCATTCATCATGCTGACCACATAGAATGCACATGGAGGGGCCCTGGAACCCACGTTTGCAAAGATTATCCCAAGTAAGACACTTACCTTGAACCACGAGCCAAGAGAAAAAATTACACTTAGGCCAAGCAAATTTATTCCAAGCATGCTTCCACCAAGAAACCTGGGAGCTTCCAAAGACCTGTTTATCCAAAACCTGATAACCAGAGGCAACCGAAAATTTTCCTTTCAAGTCAGGTCCCCAAGCAAGCACATCAGCCCCTTGGAGAGAATTGCAGACACGACTCGATAAAATCTTAGCAAGCTCTTGACGATCCTCCACTGCACCACCAGGAGGCCAATCCAAGGGGCTCTTCCACCTAGACACAGAAATTTGACCCAAAGATTGTTGAGATTTAAAATCAGCCACATGACTCCAACCCGCCTCCACAAAAATCTGGCACAAATCTTGGAGATGGGGATGAGATGACACAATGGGTGGGTATCCATCCCAAGAATCATACCAGAAAAGAGCATCTCGACCCCCATTACAAATCCAAAAAAGTCCCTGTTTAACCAACTTGGCACCACGTTTAAGGGTACTCCAGATCACAGAGCCTTTCCCCTCCATACTAAACCTTGATACCTCCCTACTTTCTACTGCCCCCAAATATTTGAAGGTCAGAATTTTAGCCCAGCACATATGCTGTTGAGAGCACCAGCGCCAATACAACTTAGCAGCCAAGGCCTGCCCATTCAAATCAGCCCGCCGTAAACCAAGACCCCCCTCTTGCTTTGGCCTACAAACAACATCCCACTTCACCAGACTCCATTTTCTATGAAGAAGATTACCAGCCCACAGAAACTGACGAGACAATTTCTCGAAATCTCTAATAAAACTTGAAGGAGCAGAAAGAACAAAGCATTTATAAATAGGAAGAGCCTGGACCACCGACTTTAAAAGAGTCACTCTACCTGCTGAAGAAAGCCACCTGCAAGTCCAATGACTGACCAATCCTCGAAACTTATCAAGAGTCTCTTGCCAAAACCTTTTGGGGAGAGAGCGAACAACAAGAGGGATTCCAAGATAGGAAAAAGGAAGCGAACCAATCTGAAACCGAAGGATACCAGCAATTCTCCTTTGAATACCTTTAGGAGTGTGGAAGAAATATATGAAGGACTTCCCCTCATTTATGCATTGCCCAGAAGCGCCAAGTAACTGTCCAAAACACTGCGCCAATTGAGAGCCTCCTCAACCTTAGCCCTACCCATCAAGGCAGTATCATCTACAAATTGCAGATGAGACTGAGGGGGAATACCATCTCCCCAACTCCATCCCTGAAGCAATCCACTAGCAACCTGAGCACGAATGAGTCTTCCCAGGCCTTCCGCAAGGAGGATGAATAAGTAAGGAGATAGGGGATCTCCTTGCCTAAGGCCTCTAGAAGCACCAAACAAACAAGTGGGCTCACCATTGATAAGCACCGAAAAGGAGGAGGAAGTGACACAACTCCTAACCCATTCAATCCAACCCTCAGCAAAGCCAAAAGCTCCAAGGATTTTAAATAGAAAACTCCATTTAACACGATCATAAGCTTTAGCCATGTCTAACTTGATAAACATAGATTTATCTTTTGAGGATTCCATAGAATGGATGGCCTCAGCAGCAATAACTACCCCATCCATGATCTGTCTTCCAGCAACAAAACCCCCCTGCTCTTCAGAAATTAAGTCATCAAGCCAAGGCTTCAGCCTTTCTGCGATCAACTTAGTAATAATTTTATACACAACATTACATAGAGCTATAGGCCTAAACAAATCCAAGGAGTTAGCTCCCACCTTCTTAGGAATAAGAGCTAAAAATGTAGCATTTAGGGACTTCAACATTTGTTTATGCATAAAGGATTCTTGGACAACCTCTAAAAGGTCCAATTTAACCACTTCCCAGAACTCCTGAAAAAATTCAATGGGGAATCCATCAGGCCCAGGAGCTTTACCTTTCTTCATCTGGAATACAACCTTCTCAAGCTCCGACAAGGTAATAGGAGCAAGCAATGATTCATTCATTTCATTAGTCACCAGCTTCGGGATACAATCTAAAATTTTAGCTTCATCCTCCTCCGCAGGAGGCGAATCCTCAGAGAAAAGGGTAGAGAAATATCGAATGCATTCAGCTGAAATAGAGGCTGAAGAGGACAAAGATTCCCCATTAGGCAACAGAATAGAAGAAATAGCATTACCTTGTCTCCGATCCTTAACTGAGTTATGGAAGAAAGCAGTGTTTCGATCCCCAGCCTGGAGCCATTCAATACGAGACTTTTGTTTCCAAAAAATCTCTTCTCTTAACTCCCATTCCTCAAGCTCTTTTGTTGCAGCAACCTCTAATAAACTCAGCTCCTCTGAGAGGCCTTGATCTCGAATTTGTCTGGTAATTAGGTCTATATTATCTCGTGCCTTTTGCTTTTCCTGAAATAAATTACCAAAATGCTGCCTATTCCATCTTTTCAATCTGTATTTAACATACTGGAGCCTCTTTGAGAAAGAGTACATGGCAGTGCCATATGCTGGCTTCCCCTGATCCCACCAACTAGGGAGCAAAACATGAAGAGATTCATCCCTAAGCCACATGAGTTGGAACTTAAAGGTCTGTCTAGCACACCGTTGAGGCACATCAACTACTAGCTTAATAGGCCAATGATCAGAACCACGACCATCCAAAATTTCAGAGCTTATCAACCACCTGTCCCCCACCCAAAAACTAGACACCAAAAATCTATCAAGTCTTTCAGAAATAGAGGCATCGCCAATTCTCCTATTATTCCAAGTAAAAAGACCATTGCCAGGTTTGATATCCACAAGATTCAAAGCAGAGATATTGTCCTGGAGCAATAATGCAGAAGCCTCCAACCTTGCAATACCACCTCGTTTTTCTGCAAGCTCCGTGATAGCATTAAAATCGCCTCCAATAATCCAAGGATGGTAGGGAAATAAGCTGCGAACTAAACGAATGTTGGACCACAAAAGTTGCTTTCCTTGCAACTCCACAGGCGCATACACATTGGAGAAGAGAGCAATTTCCCCTGACATAAAACAAGAGGCCACCATGGAAAGGGAGGACCTGAAAGACACCCACCAAAGGGGGCAAATCTTACGCGGGTTCCATAAACATGCCACCCCGCCAGAAGACCCTTGAGCACCAATGCATTGGCATCCACCATTCCCCCATAACTTAGGAACTAGATCCATCATACCCTCCACAGAGAGCTTAGTCTCCTGCAAAAAAAGAACATCAGGCGAATGACACCTAATCAAATCCCGAACAGCTTTTTGTCTAGGGCCACTGTTCAAGCCCCTAACATTCCAAGAGAGAACTATCATTTCGAGGGGCATGAAAAATGCGAATCCAGAGTCTTGACTGACCCTGACTCCACCAAAGTCTCCCCTATCATCTTAATCTTTTCCTCATCCTTCTTCCTTCCCAGCTTAGAAATTTTCTCCGGCCCCCCCTTCTTGAGAACTTTTTGCAGAACACCCAACTGAGAGGACGCCTTAATATTCTTCTTGCCCACCTCTGGACCAACTTTTTGCAAGAGGTGAACCTTATCTACACTATCTTTCACTACCTCAGCACTACCACCCAACTCAACCTGAACCTCCATTTGACGATCTGTCCCTAGAGCCGAAGTCCCATCAGTAAGCGGAGCCATAATCCCCTCTGAGTTGAGCAAAACCTGACTAGAATCTTTCCCAACCTCATCTAAGCATGGCACTCCCATACCCCCCTCCTCTTGGGGAGCAAGCATTGCCTCAACTAAAGGGCCATGCTGATCAATATCCAGAGTCCCATGATCTAGATCCAAAAATCCTGGGTTCACCTCCTGTTGACTAAGATCCTCTAGCACCTCAAACCTGTTGAAGGTGTCCTCCTCCTGCCTGTCCTTCAAAGTCCTTTTATGACCTTTATTTCTGTTTCGGCCTCTAACGGGAATAAATCCATCTTCCCTACCACCAGAACCCTGAATGGGGTCCTTGCCCTTATCCACCCTAGGTGGATTAGCTGAAGGTTGAGAAGAATGAGCCTCCAAAGGCTTGGCCTTTGGACATCTGCGCAGGAGGTGACCATACTCATGACAGAAACGACAACGGAAGGGAAGTGTTTCATAATCCAGCTGTTGCACCCATGAATAATCTCCTGCACTCACTTCTAACGAGTCTGGCAATGGCTTACTTAAATCAATTTCTACACAAAACCGGGCAAAAGTCATTACCTTTTTGAATTGTGTTTGCTGAGAAGAACCCACAGGTTTCCCCAGCTTCGAGGCTAATAGGCACAACACATCCTCTCGCCAGCATTCCACAGGGAGCCTTGGAAGACGGACCCAAACCGGAACCCGATTCGGAAGTTCCTCTGCCGGGTTGAAGCCAGCATGCCATGGCTTAATAAATAAGCCCACCTGGTTATAAAAATACGGGCCCCCTTCAAAAATCCTATTCCGATCAGCCAAACAATCAAAAGTAACCATGAAGTAGTTATTTGCCAGGAGGCGGATCTCCATCTCTCCCTCAGGCATCCATGTCTTTTGAGCCCACATCTCCAAGAATTGCAAAGAAATTTTCAAACCTAAGAATTTGCAATAAAGAGAATGTCGTGCATAATAATCAATGTCTTCAGCCAACATCTCCATTGGAATGACTACGCTCGGCCTCTCTTTACACCGTTCGAGGCACCCATTAATCTTCGGAATTCTAGGCCCCCCTACCGAGCCCATCTCGACTTTCTCAGGTTCCACCGAGAAAAGATTATTATCAAAAATCTTCGAACCCTGTGGAGAGGGTTTCGATCCAAAAGCAGAACGAAAGTCCATATTGGGACAAACCCTAGAAGATTCTCCAGTATCCATCAAAGAGCACACAACGCCAGATGAGCAAGCAAGGCCCAAATAAAACCAAGAGCCCTTCGAAGAAGGCACACTCCACTGGACACCAAGGTCGCAACCCCCCAACCCCAGAATACACACCTGCTGCAAAAGAAAAGAGCCTCCCCCCAAATAGCGTAAAAAAACCCACCCCCAAGAAGCTTCAGAGAAGAAGAGAACAAATCCGACCCCCAACTACACATGCAACCACCAAAAGACCACATGCAGGCCGAGCCTAGATGGCTGCGGCCTCATGCAGCGCTTGCAGAGCCATCCTCCCTCCCCGAGTATACATATCAAACTCTGATCGTTCTTGTCACTTGATTATTATTCTATATTAATAATTTTATTTGATTAAAGATTTGGATTATTATTTTTATAATTTTTTAATAATGTTAAATAAACTCAATATATTTATTTATATTTAAATATTAATAGTATTTTTTATAATAAAATTGGACACAACAGTTAATAAAAAATTACCTCAATTTAATTCAATGTGAAAACACGTTGCACAAATAACTTGATTAATGGGACAACCTTGAGAAACTAAAAATAAAATAAAACAAAAAAGCAAAAAAAACATAAACAATGTTTTTAGCAGGAAAAACGAAAAAAATTAAGCTACTAATAATTGTAGGCTCCTCTAGAGGTATTTTATGTGGTGTGTGTGATATCTTAGGTGGGCGAAGCTTTGGAATAGGGTATGGACCTTCATCATAGAAAGGGGGATTTTATAGGATGTCAGAGTATAGTATATGCAAACTATTTGACAAAATATCGATTGCAGGATATTAGATGAATTAAGTGACTAGGCGGCTAAAATAGCAGGCCAAAGATTATTGTCAAAAATTACTCTAAAATAATAAAAAGTTAGAATTTTATTAAAAGATGAATTAAATTGTAATTATTATTATTAATTTATAAAATTTTATTAAAATTATTATACTTAATATTATGTTGTTGTCACTTGATTTTTATTATATATTAATAATTGTATTTGATTAAGGATTTGGATTAATATTTTTATAATTTTTAATAATGTTAAATAAATTCAATATATTTATTTATATTTAAATACTAATAATAATTTTGAGAAACTAAAAATAAAATAAAAGAAAAAAGAAAAAAACATAAAAAAAATATTTTTAGCAAGAAAAACAAAAAAAATTAAGCTACTAATAATTGTAGGCTCCTCTAGAGGTATTTTATGTGGTGTGTGTGATACCTTAGGTGGGCGGAGCTTTGGAACAGGGTATGGACCTTCATCATAGAAAGAGGGATTTTATAGGAAGTTACAACTGTCGTATGCAGAGTATAGGCGGCTAAAGATTGCAGGATATTAAATGAATTAAGTGACTAGGCGGCTAAAATAGTAGGCCGAAGATTATTGTCACACATTACTCTAAAATAATAAAAAGTTAGAAATTTATTAAAAGATGAATTAAATTGTAATTATTATTATTAATTTATAAAATGTTATTAAAATTATTATACTTAATATTATGTTCTTGTCACTTGATTATTATTATATATTAATAATTTTATTTGATTAAGGATTTCAATTATTTTTTTAATAATTTTTAATAATGTTAAATAAATTCAATATATTTATTTATATTTAAATATTAAAAGTATTTTTTATAATAAAATTGGATGCAGTAGTTAATTAAAAAATTACCTCAATTTAATTTGACGTGAAAACACATTGCACAAATACCGTGATTTATGGGAGAGCCTTGAGAAACTAAAAATAAAATAAAACAAAAAAGTAAAAAAAACATAAAAAAATGTTTTTAGAGGAAAAACCAAAAAAAATTAAGCTACTAATAATTTTAGGCTCCTCTATAGGTATTCTATGTGGTGTGCATGATACCTTAAGCGGGCGGAGCTTTGAAATAGGGTATGGACCTTCATCATAGAAAGGGGGATTTTATAGGATGTTACAATTGTCGTATGTAGAGTATAGTATATGCAAACTATTTGACAGAATGTCAATTGCAGGATATTAGATGAATGAAGTGACTAGGAAGCTAAAATAGTAGGCCAAATATTATTGTCACACATTACTCTAAAATAATAAAAAGTTAAAATTTTATTAAAAGATGAATTAAATTGTAATTATTATTATTAATTTATAAAATGTCACTAAAATTATTATACTTAATATTATGTTGTTGTCACTTGATTATTATTATATATTAATAATTGTATTTGATTAAAGATTTGGATTATTATTTTTATAATTTTTAATAATGTTAAATAAATTCAATATATTTATTTATATTTAAATATTAATAGTATTTTTTATAATAAATTTGGATGCAGTAGTTAATTAAAAAATTAGCTCAATTTAATTTGACGTGAAAACACGTTGCACAAATACCGTGATTTATGGGACAGCCTTCAAAAACTAAAAATAAAGTAAAACAAAAAACATAAAAAAATGTTTTTAGCATGAAAAGCGAAAAAAAATTAAGCTACTAATAGTTATAGGCTCCTCTAGAGGTATTTTATGTGGTGTGTGTGATACCTTAGGTAGGTAGACTTACCGGGGAATTAAAAATAGCTAAGGGTGGGGTCCCATGGAGGGGGGCTTCCTAAAAAGTTTCAACGAGTGCTGCTAAGAATTTTTAGGAATATTTTTAAGTTGGTGACCCCATGAACTTAGTAGTGAAATTCAACTTAAAAAGTTAAACTTCGAATTTTAAGGAAGTTGGTGGTCTCATCAACTTGACAATGCAGAGCTTAAATATACATAATTTTCTCTCTTTTTTTTGTGGGAATTTAAAACATGAGATGATTGACAAATGGTAGATAAAATCCCTAAATTGTAGGAGCAATCTCTAGCCCCACCCCATTTTCACCCCCTCAAATCTACAGTCCTAAAAGGTAGGGGCTGCTATTTTTGAGGAAAATATTCCAATTAATCTTGTAGTAATTTTTTTTTTGCTTCATGGAACCCCCTGCCCCTGAAAAGTAGATCCTGAAGCCCCTCCATGGGACCCCACCCTAAAATAGTCAAATCAACCGTCACACGGCATACACTTTCATCAAAATAGGAGTCCTTTCATTTATTCCACTACAATCGCCTTTGTTTATTCATTTCTTACCACCATTGTTACGTTTTTGTTTTTTAACTGTCATTAGTTTATTCGTTTTATCATGTTTTTATGATTTGATGGTGAATATTTGTTATTATTTTGAGATTTAATCTCGAGTTTTTGTGTACATAGAATCTTTTAGCTCAACTTGTGTTGTGATTGTAGGAAGCGCCTCTCAGCGTAAACATACAAAATTTTTGACTAGGCATTTGATTTTCATTAGTTGTGATGAGAAGCTCGACTCTAAATAACATCTCATTATTTAGATGGAATTGGCTAATGCCCTAGCCAAGAATAATTTTATCTCTAACATTAATTATAGTAGGTTGTTTCCACATAGTGGTTAAATTCAGACAAGAAAAGAACAAATGATGAAATTTAATTGAAAATATTTTATCATACTTGTAATTTTATTAATTAGTAAAGCTTGAATAATATGTATGTGTTGAATAAGAAAACTTTTTTATTATTTAAAAGGCAGATTACAAATAGATTGTAGTTAAAAACTGTAAGATATAACTAGCAATTAAGAAGAAACATTTACGTAAATAACAACAGTTTCAACAAAAAATTACAAAATGCTACTCAAAATAGGCCAACAATGATGAGATGTGAATAAAAAGAATTATTTAAAGTGATTCAATTTGTTTATCTTTTTTTATAGGAATAAGAGAATCAATTGCAAATATCTAGAGCTACACAACAGCAACAAAAAAAACAACAACAATTACATTAAGAGTTGGTTGCACAACAACCCCAACATCAAAAAAATATACAATAGCAACTGCACAATAGAAGATATAGAATTCTCATTAGTTACATAGATACACAACAATTTAACAATTACTAATTGTAGCTTTAGAATAAATTTAAAAAGTAATATTTAAATATAAAAGAAACCTTTCTATTTTATTGTTTCTTCTTTGCATGCAAATCATTTCATATAAAATAAATCTTTCTATTTTTATAAACTAATATTTATCTAATTTATCATTTAAAATTTTAAAAAGTAATGTTTAATAAAATAATTTAACAATTACTAATTGTAGTTTTAAAATAAATTAAAAAAATAATATTTAAATATAAAAGCAACCTTTCCATATTATTTTTTATTTTTTGCATGCAGATCATTTCATTTTTTAAAATTAAAGGACATTCTAGTTTCAAAAAAATCATAAAATATTTTGAAGTACAAAAGCTCTTGATTTATATCTTTTAATAGGTTGGCAGGGAAATAGATCTCTACTTCTAGATTTTTTAGTTCAATTGAATTGTATTGAGCTTTAAATTTGAATGATTAATTATTTAAAAAATAATTAATCAAATCATCATAATATTTTCAAAACCAAAAAAAAAAAATCATCAAATTAAAACAAATCTATCATTGACCTATCTTCACAAAAAGTGATGAAGAATGCATCACAATACTTAACTCTTTCCTAGACTGCAATCTCCCTCGAAAGATTCAAAGTTTGCAGTAAATACATTGATAGTTGAGGCGTGCTATTTATAACTTGGCTAGAAGTGGGTGGATGGGAGAAAATGGAAGCAGTGTCAATTGTCAAAGTCAAGTGAATACAAAAAATGATTGGTGTGAGGAAACATCTCCAAGAATTTTCCAATAATGCAGTTGTAGACACTCAAAAAAAGTTTTGACAATCATTCATTAATTCGCTTAAATTTAATTAAAATCTTATAAGCATTTATCCATTCGCACAATCATTTATCCATTTCATAATACTCTATTCACATTATTATTAAATTATCCATACATACATTCACATTAATCTGCATCCATTTATATATTTCATTAAATCATTTAAATACATAAATCCATTAAATCATTCATTAATTCGCAAATCTAATTTTATTCTAAACTCCTAAACCTCCATTATATCATAAAATCTCCCATTTATTTCTTTTATTTCAATCAATTTCATTTGATTAAACAATATGGGATAATTGTCAATTTCTCCAAATTGCACTCCCACATTTCTCCCATAACTCGGATTTATCGTGAGGACATCTATATAAACCCTCTCTTCTCACCAAAAATCACATTCAATTTTGATCATACAATCCTTTCTTCCGCTCATCATAGCTTCTTGTTGCATTTGTGCTTGTGAAAATCTGAGCACCAAATGCATAAATCAAGATCTTGGTGAATAGGAAAACAATGGAGTTAGTTTTCTTTTGAATGCATGTACTTTGGTTTTGCATAATTTACATTTTTGCATTTGTGTTCATTTAGAAAAGCTTCATTGACGATATGCTAGATTTTGATTTTGGGTTTATAGCTTTAAATCAGCTTTTTTAGTTTTAGCATAAACAAAATGGTGAACCCGACGTGAATTTCTGGCTGTGAAATGAATCTTTAATTTTCTAGCAACATCTTTCTTATTTTCTTTTAGAGCAATTATTCTATTAAGTTGCATATTCTGGGTATATGTTTTTTTTTAATTTCAGGTCAAGATATGGAGGCAGTGATGGCTTGTTGATAGACAGTTTTTTTCTTTATTTTGAAATCATATTTATTTCTCCTAACATTTCTACATAGTGGTATCCTAAAGATTTTATTGCATCTAATGTTGTTTGATGTGGAGTCTATTTTTGGTGAAAGGAATCGTGTTGTTTCAAATGAATTATGCGAGCCTCACATTCATGAAGATCACATTCATTTGATGTTCTTTGTTAAACAACTTTCACACCTCTCCATACTTTAATATTATGTGCATCATATATATCAAAACATTAGCAACATCAACATCTTTCAAAACTCGTTTGTTTTGCATGTATGGCGAGGGCAGGGGCAATAATGGTGTGAGCTTGGAATCTTTTTTTTTTTATAAAAAGGGGTAAAAAATTTATTCAATCAAAACCAGAGTACAAAGCAAAGGCCAGAGGCCCACCAAAGCAAGACCACCACCAGACCAACCAACAACAACACTACCTATTCATGTCCACTAATAACCTCTCCAGGGTCCCAAGATAATTAGAAGGAAGCTCATCCTTTCCACTAATATCCCAGCCATCCACATTCTTGGAGGCCCACTTCGCCAGACAATCGGCCACTTTGTTCCACTCTCTAGGGATATGACAAAAGGAGACAGACTCCAAGGAGCTGCAAAGACTCAGAATTTGTCTACCCACAGAAGCCAACTGCCAACTAACATCATCCAACCTTTGGTTGTTCAGCAAATCCACAACAATCTGAGAATCCGACTCACAAATGATCCTCCTCCAACCTAAAGAGCATCCACGCTCAACAACAATCTTAATAGCAAGGGCCTCCATCAGATTATTAGAATGCTGCCCTTTGTAACTAGAGAAGACAAAAACCGCCCCACCATCGTTACCTCTACCAATACCCCCCACACCAGCATGGCCAGGGTTCCCACGAGAAGAACCATCAGTATTAATCTTTAGGACCCCCTCCGGGGGAGGCATCCACCTCCCATCTCGACAAACCCGTTGCCGAACCTGACGAGGTCTTCTGCCAGCAAAGCAGCCCCTGCTACTATCCCTCAAGCTCAAATTCTGCACAATATCTAGATCACCAGGGTCAAGATTTTCAGGCATGTCACACTTAGCCGAAATAGTCTCCTGAAGCCTGCTAATTATTTTCTTCCACAATTGAAGATTTCCCAAATTGGAACCGCAAAAACTCTACGGTTCCTCTCCAACCAAAGGTTCCAAAGAATGAGAATAGGCCCAACAGCCCAGGCCACCTGTAGGAAAGGGGTCTTCGCAGGAGGTCTGCCCAAACTTTCCCAAAAGTCAATCAAGGAGGTGGCATGAATACAACCATGACTCCAAGCCTCCCACCATCTATGCCATAACTCTCTAGCGTAAGGGCAAAATAAGAACAAGTGGGAGGTACACTCCTCACTGTGAGAACAAAGAAGGAAAATAGAGGGTCCCTGAAAGCCATGTTTGCGAAGATTTTCCCAAGTGAGGCACTTCCTCTGAGCAACCAACCATAAGAAAAAATTGCACTTGGGCCAAGAGAAGTTGTCCCAAACCTTCTTCCACCAGAGTACCTCAGTAGGACCATGTAAGTTCCTGTCAAGCATAGCATAGCCTTGGGCCACAGTAAATTTACCTTTTGGACTAGGATTCCAAGCCAGAACATCCCTCCCATTAAGGGAGCTGCAGAGCCTACCCTCCAAAACTCTAGAAAGAACAGCACGATCTTCATCAGAACCACCCAAGGGCCACTCCTGTGGGTCCTTCCAGCAAGCCACCACCGCCTGTCCAATACGCTTGACAGTTTTAAAATGCTCCACCTTAATCCAACCGGCCTCAGAAAAATTACGACAAAGAGGCTGAAGCTGAGGAAAACTAGAAAGAATGGGAGGGTGGCCATCCCAAGAGTCCTGCCAAAACAACGCATCAGAGCCGCTATTACAGATCCAGAAGAGACCCTCCTTAATCAATTAAGCACCCTTCTTAAGGGTATCCCAAATACACGAGCCTTTACCCAATAAAGGAAGACGTGACACATCAAGGCAATCAGCACCAGGAAGATACTTGTGGGCCAAAATCTTAGCCCAATCCTGATCAAGATTGTTGCACCACCTCCAGTAAAGCTTGGCAGCTAAGGTCGTGATAGCAAGAGCCATAGACCTAAGACCAAGGCCCCCAGCATGCTTCGGCCTGCAAACAGATTCCCACTTGACTAAGCTCCACTTCGAGGAAAGAAGGTTGCCAGACCAAAGAAATTTCTGAGACAAAGCATCAAATTCCCGCACAAAGGTGGACGGGGGAACCTGCACACAACACCTATAAATGGGGAGAGACTGCACCATAGTCTTAAGAAGAACCACTCTCCCAGCAGAAGATAGCCATCTGTAAGTCCAATGGCTAACCTTACTCTGAAATTTATCCAAAATTCCCTGCCAATAATCTCTCCGCTGGGCTCCCAGAGCCAAAGGGATCCCAAGGTACATCATGGGAAGAGAACCGATCTGAAATCTAAGGATCCTTGCAATCCTGTTCTGAATAAGCTAAGGAGTATTAAAGAAGTAAATGGAAGATTTGTCATCATTAATACACTGACCAAAAGCCTTCAGATAGATGTCTAAAGCTCGCCTGAAGTTCACCGCCTCACTAATTCTAGCCAAACCCATTAGCCCAGTATCATCCACAAACTGAAGATGAGAGTAGGAAGGAAGAAGGTTGTTCCAGCTCCAACCACGGATAAGACCCTGTCTCACCTGAGATTTAATAAATCTTCCAAGACCCTCAACCATGATAATGAATAAGTAAGGGGATAAAGGATCCCCTTGCCGGAGACCCTGAGAAGCACTAAACAAATCTGAAGGTTCCCCGTTAATGAGAACTAAGAATGAGGCAGAGGTCACACAACTAAGAACCCAGTTCACCCATTCCTCAGCAAAGCCAAAAGCCAAGAGAGTTTTCTGTAAGAACTCCCAGCTCACCCGATCATAAGCTTTAGACATGTCAAGTTTAATAAACATAGCCTTCTCCTTAGAGTTAGCCATAGAATGAATAGCTTCCATGGCTATCACCACACCATCCAAAATCTATCTCCCTTCAATAAAACCACCCTGCTCAGCCGAGATCAAAGTACCAAGGAGTGGTTTGAGTCTCTCAGCAATCAATTTGGTGATGATCTTGTAAACAACATTACATAGCGCAATAGGCCTGAATTGAGCTAACCGGTTAGCTCCTTCCAACTTAGGTATGAGGGCCAAGAAGGTAGAATTCATAGACTTGAGCATCTGTTTGTTCCTATGTGATTCCTGAACCACCTCAAGGAGATCAAACTTTATAATTTCCCAAAACTCCTGAAAAAACTCAATTGGAAACCCATCCGGACCAGGGGCCTTACCTTTTTTCATACTAAATACCACTTTCTCCAATTCAGGTAGCAAGATAGGACATAAGAGAGCCCCATTCATCTCAGCAGAGACTAGGTGGGGAATACAGTCCATGATAGCCTGCTCCTTAGCCCAAGCAGCAAGATTCTCCCTAGAAAAGAGGTTAGAAAAATAATTGACAGCCTCCCTGGAAATATCAGCAAAGGACGAGAGTTGAGCCCCATCCTGCGAAACAAGAGAGGAGATAGAATTTCCTTGTCTCCGAGCCTTAACCGAATTATGAAAGAAAGCAGTGTTCCTATCCCCCTCTTGAAGCCAATCAATACGAGATTTTTGCTTCCAGAAGATCTCTTCCCGAAGCTCCCACTCTTCTAAACCCTTTAGAGCCAAGGACTCAGCCATACTAAGGGCAGCGGTCAACCCCTAATCCCGAATCTAACGAGTGATAGCATCCAAATTGGACTGGGCATCCAGCTTCTGAGCTTGAAGGTTCCCAAAATATTGTTTATTCCATCTCTTAAGCCTGAACTTCACATGTTGGAGCCTCTTACTAAAAGTAAACATGGCCATCCCATGGGTAGGCATCCCCTCATGCCACCAATCCCACATACGATCATGTAGCGACTAATCTCTTAACCACATCAACTGAAATTTGAACGAGGGATTCTTGGTGACACCATAAACGGTGACAGAGAGCTTGATAGGCCAGTGATCCGAGCCCCTCCAATCCAAAATTTTAGAACTAGTAATCAACCTACTATTCAACCAATAGCAAGAGACAAGAAATCTATCAAGCCTTTCTGAGATAGCCTCAACACCACATCTCCTATTATTCCATGTAAAGACACCATTGGTTGGCTTCACATCAATGAGATTCAAGGAACCAACCATATCCCTAAGTAAATTTGTAGAAGGGTCCAGCCTGGCTAACCCACCACGCTTTTCATCCAAGCAAGTAACAGCATTAAAGTCACCAGCCAAAATCCATGGGAGAAAAGGGTCCAAGGCACGGATGAATTGAATGTGAGCCCAGAGATTTGACTTACCTGAAAGATCAGTTGGAGCATAAATGTTGGATAAAAGACACCTCTCTCCAGTCGCAAAAATAGAGGCAACCAAAGAAATGGAAGACCTGCTAGACATCCACCATAAGGGGGAAACTTTCCTCAGATTCCAGAAGCAAGCCACCCCCCCTGCATTATTCAGAGCACCCACCCCTTGCCAATTGCCTTGGGGCCAGATACGTGAAGCAAAATTCGCCAAACCATCAACAGTAAGCTTGGTTTCCTGAATGAAAACCACATCAGGTGACTGCAATTCAATTAATCTACGAACAACCTTTTGTCTAGGGATGTTGTTCAACTCCCTTACATTCCATGATAAAATAATCATTTATGAGGGTGGGAGAAATGGGAATCAATGGGTTTCACAGATCCAGACTCGACCAAAGTGTCACCCATAAGCTTAACCTTCTCTTGATCAGTCTTCCTTCCACTCTTTGACGGTTTATCAAGAGGCCCCTTCTTAAAGGATTTCTGATGTAATCCTAAAATCGGAGGGGCTTTGTTACCCTTTACAGAATCTGAGGCCCCCTTAGGAGTAGGGGGATCCTGGGCTACAACAACCGGGCCCTTCGGAATCTGTGACCCCTGGAGAACCCTAAGATCCTGAGCTTGAGAAGGAAAATCCATAGCCACTTGATCCACCTGATGGACCTCTGGAGATAAAATCTGATCCTCTTTCTTGGCATTCTCATCCGGAACATCTTGCAGACCCTTAGCCCCAGAAGAGAGTTCAACAGGTATACCTTCCTCTTGGACCAAGTCATCCAGAATATCAAACTTGTTAAAAGTACCTTCATTCTGTCTATCCAGCCAAGTTCTCTTCTTGCCCTTGCCTCTGTTACAGGACTTAACCAAAATAAAACCCTCATTATCCATAGATTCATTAGACATCAGATCCTTTCCCTTGTCCCCCTTAGGAGGCCCAGAGGCAGCCAAGGGGGAGGGTTTAAATCTAGGGCATTTGCGGTGTAAGTGACCATATTCATGACAAATTCGGCATCTAAAAGGTAGGGTCTCATAATCCAGCTGTTGGATCCAAGAAGAGGATCCCAAGCGAATTTCCATAGAGTCTGGTAACGGATTATTTAAATCAACTTCAACGCAAATGCGAGCAAAAGAGATTACCTTACGATCTTGAGTTTGTGAAGCCGAACCCACAGGAATTCCAAGAAGAAGAGAGATCGAGTGGAGAATATCCTCCCTCCAGAATTCCAAAGGAAGCCTCGGCAAACGAACCCACACAGGAACACGCGAGGGGATCTCTTCAGCGGAGTTAAAGCCCACGTGCCAAGGCTTGATGAATAACCCAACCTGGTTAAAGAAATAAGGGCCTCCCTCAAAAGCCCTATTCCTATCCAACATGCTTGAAAAGATAACCAGAAAGTAATTATTAGCTGCCAAAATAATCTCCATATCACCTTCAGGGTTCCAAACCCGACGTGCCCAGGAATCCAACACGGGTAGAGACAAACGAAGGCCTAAAAATTTTCAAATAAGCGCATGATTACACCAATAATCAACATCCTCTGAAACTTGCTCAGGTTGAATGACCAAAACTGGACGATCCTCGGATCGCTCCAGACATCCATTTACTTTTTTAATTCGTAGCCTTCCTTTTGAAGAGGAAACCCCATCCCCAGATTGGCGTTTACCCAGTTGATCCATAACACCAACATGCAACAAGGAAGATGGCTCCACCATCTCCAAATCCCCCTGAGAAGCCTCAGACTGAGCAAAACCTCGATTCTCCATGGACCAAATCACACGATCCACACCAAAAAGAGAGAGAGAGGGGCGGGACAAAGGCTCACAGCCTCAAACCCAACACCCCACCTACAGGAAAAATGCACAGCAGAAAATGGAAGAAATAAAGACCACCCACGAGCTGGATAAAGGTCGCACCCCCAGCAGACCTGCGCTCCTTGAACACCTGCAAAGACCCCCCCGAGCACACACCACAGCCGCCGAGCACTCACCACACAGAGCAGAGCAGGAAAGGCTAGGGCACGCGGGCCCTTGCACGCCCGCAGTCACTGCACAAAGCCATCCAATCAAAACTTATAATCATATTATCACAATTGAACCCAAATCTTCATGTGAGCTTGGAATCTAGCTTTATACTTGTGATTACATTTTATTGAATATTTTGAAGAATTAAATAAATACATTTTGCATATCCTATAGTACTACATGAAAGAAAATTCCTTGGAGCGGCTTGTAGAACCATTAAAACACCTTATCTGTATTTTGATATTTTGTGCATAAGGGAACATCCATTAGGAGCATTCTGTGAAATATTTCATGTGCCTAGTCTATGCTAACCATGCAACATGCAATTGCTAACCTTGGTTGGGTCTTTCACATTTTTTTTTTCAAAACTCTCACATGCGCTAGCTTTTTATGGCAATCTATTGAGGTTCTCTCTATTGGTCGAGTACCCATATTCTAGGAAATCTTCTGAAGTACGTAAAGGACTTCATTGAGTACCCATTTCAAAAAAATAGGAAGTTCAAACCTCTACCAAATAACATGCTAGAAGAAAATGTGTTCTACCTTCCAATTTATTCATCCACTTAGCATCTAAAAAATTGATTTCTACTTTCCAAGCCGAGGTTCACTGAGATAAATTTCACTTTAAAAGCAGAGTGCCTTCTATTCTTGAGCAATTGACTGGTGTTTATTTAAATTTTTGGTTCATTCCCTGATTTTAGTGGGATCTTAGAAGAAAATAATATGGTTGCAAAATGGCTTTTCTCATCATGACTAGACTGGAGCCAAATCTTCATCTCCTCTCTCTAAAAGCTAGATCGTTTCATTTTTCTTATCATTTCTATACTTTTGTAACTGTCAAAAACAAAGAATGGGCACATTAGTTTTGTGCTTGGCAAAATAGGGCATCTTTTGAATGCATGACAGATTTATCACATGCCAAGAATTTGGGCCATGATTTTTGTTATAATTTGGTTCTCAGGATTTCTGACCTGATTTTGGCAGTTAGAAAGATTTTAATTGATTCTCATTTTGTTAGTTAGTTTTTAACAAGTAGTTCAAAATAAATTTTATTTGTTAATTTAGATTTTAATTTTGATTTAGATTAATTTCATATTTGATTAATTTTATATTATTATTAATTTAGATTTAGTTTAGTTTAGATTTAATTTTTAGTCGATAGGCTATTTGTGTGAACTTTGTCTGAATTTTCGTCAGCCTTCCCGGTTTTAGACTTTTCTGGCGTCGGGGGAAAGGTGGCAGGTTGTTTTCCCGTTTTGGTGAACTTTGGTCAGAATTTTCATCAACCTTCCCAGTTTTTGAGGTCTTCGATGTCGTGGAAAAGGTGGGAGATTATTTTTTAATTTTTTAAATAAAAAGCATTTGGCACGACGATAGAGAAGGCTAGCGAAATGGAATCAACATTAATTGTTGTATGGTTTATGTGTAGTGGTGATGGTGCAAGTAACATATGTCTTTAAAGTCCTCAGAAAACAAAGCGAATTCATGTGCAATTTTTGATAACGCAGTGTTGGGTGTCATTCTCTAGGTTTATCTTATTGCTCAAGATAGCTATGAGTGAGGAGGGAAAGCTTCTGTGAAGGTGCAAGTGCGTTCATCGGCTATGGAATTTCTATGAAGGTGCTTGGAGGTTATTTTGTGTTTTTTGCATGTGTCGATGGTTGCAAAAGCACTAGGAAAGTGTGGGTTGTAATAATTTTGTGCCCATTTTTTGCAAGCGGTGGAGAAAGAACGAAGGGCAGAGAAAACAAGCAGGAAGAAGTGTATTTGAAGGAAGCAGGAAGAGGTGCATATTGAAAAAATCATTTGTCGAGTATTTCTAAAATAGTTTATGTTATTTTCCAAAGGGGATTGTTGATTGTTGCTCTGTAGCTTAGTCTAAATTGTTTGGTTTATGCTTTCCATGTAGCCGCCATGGGTGGAAGGCAATATTGTTTATTTTTTGTGTTTCCTGTGTTGAATTTGTGTGGTTTTTGTGGGCTTTTTCATCTGGGTTACTCTTGAAACCAATATTGTTTCATTGTCTCGATTGTTGTTGAAAAGACTATATAGTTTTGTGGGTTTTGACATGTGGGTGACTGATGGGTATATTGTTTCATTTATGGCTTATGTTTTGTGTGAGTAGTTGAAAAATAGTTAATCTGGTGTGTTTTTGGTTAATCTTGAAACCAAGATTTTTTGTGTTTTGTGGGTTTTGGCATGTGGGTGACTGTTGGCTATATTGTTTCATTTATGGCTTCCGTTCTTGTGTGAATGGTTGCAAAATAGTTAATCTGGTGTGTTTTTGGTGTATTTTTCCATTTGGGTTGTTGTTGAAACCAATATTGATTCATTTATGGTTTGAGTTTTCTAGTGAAGGTTTTGAATCGGTCTGTTACTGCGAGCTTTCTGTGTTTTGTGGGTTTTTCATGCAGGCCACTATTGAAAGGCGTGTTTTTATGGCGATGGTTACAACACAATGAAATAGTTAATGTTATACAGGTTGCGTTGTTTTAGGGTATATTGTTACCTTTTTGATAAGGGTCTATTGAAAAAAGACTATATAGTTTGTTCACACCAATATTGTTTGACTTATGGTTCGACTATTGTGGGGATTTTTTTGTATGGGTTTGTCACTGTGATTTTCAGTGTTTTGCGAGTTTGGCCATCTGGGTGACTGTTGATAACAATATTGTTTCATTTATGGCATTCATTTTGTGGCGATGGTTGCAATGCAATAAAATAGTTAATGTTATGTAGTTCATGTTGTTTTGCATAAGGCATTGTTCACTGTTGTTGTCTACTTTAGGCTATATTGTTTCATTTATGGCTTCCATTTAGCGTGGTCGGGGAAAAGGTGGCAAATTGTTTTTGATTTTTAAATGAAAAGTGTTTGGTGCACCGATAGAGAAGGCCAGTGAAATGGCATCAACATTAATTGTTGTATGGTTTCTGTGTAGTGGCGATGGTTGCCTTTTAAGGTTTTGGAGAACATAGCAAATGTCTATGGAATTTTTGAGAGGGCATTGCCCTATGGCTATATACTCTTCTATAGAGTGCAATCAATAATGCGTATATATGTGCATTCAACTTAAGAAAAATATATATCTATATATATGTATATATGTATATACATATACATATACATATCTATATATATGTGTGTATATACATATACATATACATATATATATATATGTATATGTATATATGTATATATGTATACATATACATATGTATATATATATTTTATATGTATATAAAGAGGAACCCACACAGATTCACAGTGAGAAACGACAGTAAAAATATACTCATTTCTCAACAAAACCTTATCAAAAATTGAAACAATATAGCCTTTTCAACAACACCTCATTGAAAATGAAACAATATAGCCTCAGGAAAAGAAGAGTAATCAACAGTACCTGATGTAACCAAACATAGAGTGTACAACATTAACTATTTTATTTTGTTCCAACCATAACCAAAAAACAGAAGCCATGAATTGAACATCATTGGTTTCAATAGTGAGCCAGATGGAGAAACCCACAAACTGTAGCCATAGATCCCATGCAAAATGATAGCCATATATCGCAACCATAAATGAAACAATATTTCTTTTACCAAATAATATTGTCTTCTATCAACAACACCTTATCAAAAATTGACGTTCAATATAGCCTTTTGAATAGAACCTTATCAAAAATGAGACAATATAGGCCGAGCTAGACAATAACAATCGACGAAAAATTGCATAACCTCAACAATTTTATTATGTTTCCAACATAGCCACTATATTGAAGACATAAAGAGAAACCCATAGAAAATTGACATGTATATAAATATATGTATATATGTACATGTATATATGTATATATTTACACATATATATACAAATATATTAATATTAAAATATACCCAATATAGCCTAAGGCAGACAACAATAATCAACAATACCTAATGTAACCAAACATAGAATCAATAGCATTAACTATTTTATTTTGTTCCAACCATAACCACAAAATGGAAGCCATAAATCAAACAACATTGGTTTCAATAGCGACGCAGATGGAGAATATAGCCTTTTCAACAACACCTTATTGAAAATATGCACTAAGAACATTGAAAACAAGATGAGAACAATATTCTCTTTAAAACAACTCACAGATACCTGTAAATATTGAATTGTGCATGTATATATGCATAGATATCCATTACATGCACATATATCTATGTACATATGTACTAGAAAGTTGTATGCACTGGGAAATATTTTATTTTGTTCCAACCATAACCAGAAAATAGAAGCCATAAATCAAACAACATTGGTTTCAATAGCGACCCAAATGGAGAAACCCACAAAACTGTAGCCACAAAACCCATCCAAAATGATAGCCACATAACACAACCATAAATGAAATAATATTTCTTTTAACAAACAATATTGTCTTCCATCAACAACACCTTATTGAAAATTGAAACAATATATACATATATACATATATACATATATATTAATATTAAAATATACTCTTTCCTGAACGAAATCGTAAGAAAAATTGAAAGAATCTAGGCTTTTCAACAACACCCTGTCAAAAATTGAAATATTATAGCCTCTTCAGTGACACCTTATCGAAAATAGCACAATATAGCCTAGGCTAGAGAACAATAATCAACAATGCATAATGGAATCAAACATAGACTGTATAACATGAACACATGGTTAATTGCACAAAGCACCAAAAAATGTACAGTAATAAACCAATGCAAAAAATATAGCCAAAGCTATGATAGTCTTTCCTCAGCAGTGCCTTTTCAAGCATGGGATAATATGGTCAGACATACATAGCAACATCCAACAAAAACTAGATAACGTTAACAATTTTATTCTGTTCCAAGCATAGGCAGAAAACGGAAGCCATAAAGAGAAACCCAAAGAAGTTCCCAAATTGAAACAATATAGCCTCCTCAACAACCCCCTCTTGAAAATTAACATTGTATATATATGTATGTATATACATATATGTGTGTGTGTGTGTATATATGTATATATATGTGTATCTATATGTGTATATTTATATGTGTATATATGTGTGTGTATATATATATGTAAATATGTGTGCGTATATATATATATATGTACATATATGTGTATATATATGTATATATATCTATATACATATGTATATAGATATGTATATATATGTGTGTGTGTGTATATCCATTGGGCATTATTGATTATAGTTCTCTTGCTTAAGCTATATTGTTTCATTTTCAAGGTGTTGCTAACAAGGTTGTATTGTTTCAATTTTCGATGAGGTTCTGTTAAGAAAGGAGTGTTTTATATCTATATATATATCTGTATATATATGTATATATGTATCTGTATATATATATGTGTGTGTGTGTAGAATTTTGTATGTATACATGTATGTGTATATATGTATATATGTATTTAAAATATAGTCTTTTATGGACGGGGCCTTATCAAATAGTGATAGAACCCAGCCTTTACAACAACACACTATCAAAAAATGAAATAGTGTAGCCTGGTCAAAGATTCCCTAGACATTCGCTATTGAAAATACCCTAGACATCTATTGTGTACCCCAAGGTGTTAAACGTGAGGTGTTATTACAACCATCGCTGGTACACGGAGTGCATACAACAATTAATCATGTTGCAAACCAACATTCAATTTTGGTGGTCCTCTCTGCCCACGCATCAGGAAATATGCCTCCCACCAGCCCATGGGAAGCATTGCAACAATTGATGTTGATGCCAGCCAGTGTTCAATCTTGGCAACATTTTGTACCCACATGGCAGAAAATCTATCACCCTTTTCCCACGGCATGCCAATAACCGCCTCCATCGCTTTTCAATGTTTGTTTGTGCCTCCTTACAATGTGTTTCATAAGGTGTAGAATATCAGGTGTAATTATAACCATCCCCACAATATGGATACCATACAACAATTAATATTAGTGCCACAATGGCTTGCTCCTATACAAATGTTGCACATGAAGAATGCAAACTTATCAAAAATTGAGAGAAACTAGCCTTTCCAATAACACCCTATCAAAAATTGAAATACCATACCCTCTTTAGCAACACCCTATCGAAAATAAAACAAGATAGCCTAAGCTAGAGAATAGTAAGTAACAATTCATAATGGAATCAAACATAAATTGTGTTGGTGATTTTTCCAGCAAAACCGAACAATTCTCTAAGAAGTAGCCAACTCCTATGATGAAGAACCGTTAGGTTAATGGCCAACACAACAAGCATAGGATTTTAAAGTCTATACTCCTTCACTTCAAGCTTTGTGAAACCTAGGAGGGTAATCCCAATTGCATTTTCATGCAATATAATCAATTAGTAACACATTTATACACAGATTAATTCCTATTTATGGAAGATAAAATCAATTTCACTGAAGATTTGGCAGATTTTCAAATGAAGGATTAGCTATCTACTAGGAATTGAGGTTAATTCCACTTCTACCACCCTTGGAGAGATTTCTTTTAATTTGAGTATTATCTTCTCATAAGTCTAGGGACAGGAACATTATTTGTTCATCTTATGCAATATTTTCTGACAAAATGACCATTGTCTCATCAATTGGAGCAACAGAGTCAAGTACACAAGAGGATCAGTAATTTACAAATTACTCATTCAAGGAAGAAACAAACTATTTTCGTATTGCTTTGCATTTATGAAAACTCACTGTGCAAGAAACATTCACTTCTTAGCAATCCTAAACCATTCCTTACAAAGTTTATAACCCTATTCAAGCATTTTAATTAATTCCTTGAATTAAAGCTGAAAATGGAGTAATATATTCAAATGAAATTTTTGAAGACAAATGATAACACCATTAGTATTTATCATTCATAACTTTATAATGAACATACATAGGAGAGTATCGGCTTCTTGACTGATATTTGTTTTGATATCAATAATTTCTATAAAACTCATTTAAGATCGTTACATACATGACTTCTTATCCAAGACAAACTTCTGGCCTACTTCAACATTATATTCTAAGTGCCCTTTTTTTTAAACTTAGCTTTTACCCAGAACCCTATTTAGACTTTAGAATTTGATGTAATAAGCCCTAAAATCCCTTTTATAGGATAAGGGAGCAACAAGCATCAGGCTTAATTAAATTTACATTTCATTTAATTTGTACCAGAATTCAAGATATTCCTAGTTTGTCACATGCAATCATTTGAGGAAAATGGAAGAGTAAAAGATTGCATTCCACATTCCCTAAATGAAGACATGCCAGCTCCTCAAAAGGTAGAGTTTGTTGTAACCATGTTGAATCCTCATCCTTGTTGACCAAAGAATATTCTCCAATAGCAGCTCCAACACAAACCTGTATATCGTTTGGATACAATATGCGCACCGCCAAGGTTAGCTAGTCTGGAACTTCTTCTACATACTAGCCCGAAAACATTCCACCTCAGCACATGAAATAAGAAATCACATGAGTGTTGAATAGGACAATCCTAACAGAAAGGGCATGGTTTCATCAAAAACAAAAATAGGGCGCAATCATCACTCTGAGTCATCAACCTCAAAGGGTATTCGCCCATGTTTTGCTCATGGTGGGACTAGAGAAACTGTCACCACCTCTTCGTCAAGATTCCTCGATAGTACCAGGGAGAGGGCATAATAATCACCCTCTGATTCAGTGTCACCCTCACTGTTTGAAGGGTTATTAGAAACCTCACATGGAAAATTGCATTCCTTCGAATAGGCCTTACAATGGTCACTCTCTATCCTTGGCTTCTTTTTATATTTCACCATCCTCTTCTCTCTGTGTTTTACTAATTCTTCTGAAACTATCTGCTCTCTTGGATGGTAATTTTCCTTGGTACTATACTCCTTGAATTTCTTGAATCCTACTCTTCCTTTTGGCATATCAAGAGCTCCATGTATTCCACTTTTATTCTCAATGCCTCCCTTAAGCTCAAAGAAACTCAACCCCTCAGACTCTCAAATCATCATGACAGACCTACTTGCCTAGAATGTCTACACACTTCTCAAGAGAATTCAATTCCCACACTCTTCTTTATCAGCCTTCAACCCTCATTCATTGAAAAAATAATTATGACATGGAAGATCAATCAAGTAATCTGCATTAAATAGGCAATTTGAAGCATGCAAGATTAATGACTCGAAATATCCTTACGCAAGCAAGTTGATAACTTACAACTCAAGATTGAATCTAAGTCGTTGCTTTTAAAGCACTTAAAACTTCATCCATGGTGATATGAGCCTTTTGTTTTTTATGTCCTTAGCAACTTTCTCATAGAAAACAACGATGCCAGCTCAAGTGTTGTGATCTATCAATCAGCATGTATCACCAACCTAATTTGTGCTTTTATTAATATCAGCGAAGTACATAAGACTAGTTTTTCTTAGAGGAAAACTTTCTTTATACACTTCATCACTTCATCACTGATCCTAAATTTTGATGAAACTATTTATGTGGTGATTCTCAATCCATTGGATTATCCTACTTTAAAACTTTATCAATGGTTCTTTAGTCTTTTCGCTGCTTTCCATTTGCTTTATGCTAAATCTTTAGGATTTTTCCATGTAGCGTGTTCCATGCAGTGACCATTGCTTATCGCTGATCTACTTTGTCTTTGCCCCACTCTATCAACGATGTAGACATCCTAATGATGGTCTTTAGCCCCTAGTTCTATGGCCTGATCATTGGTCACACTTATCCTCCTGTCACGCATCGTTAATTCAAACCTTGTACTAAGGATTCTATCTACGACAAGAGATGTTGTGATAGCCCAGAATTGGACACATACAACCTGCATGAAACAAACATCACAAAAGACATCGCTCATATGATCATATCACATTAGCGAAAGAAAAATCCTTTAGAGAACATCCATCACTTATCGCCAATTTAGAACTCAAGTTCTAAAACAAATTTGCAATGAGCAATGAAGTTATAACATATGGCCTTATTTCATGGCTAATTCTCCTCATATATTTTGTAAGAAATTAGCGATGAGAAGATTTACAATTTTTGTAATGTCGCGTATCATTGATGTGAGACTTTACATTCAAGACATACCCGCGATCAAGCAATATACATGAGGAAATCACATCACATCGCTCATCCCTATTCCAAGTTTATCTTTTTATGGCCATCCACGATGAATGATAAGAACATAAAGACAAAAGTATCACTCATCGCTATTACAATTTTGAAAGCTTAAAAGCCATTAGCAATGAGAGATATTAAAGGGAAAACATCAATCCATTGCTCGTCGCTCGTCGCTAATTCAAAGTATGAACCAATGAATAAATCAGCCATGAGCGATATAGATATGAAGGCCATCAGGACATAAGTGGGAACCTTTTAAGCACATGCTTATTAGTCATTTTTAATGAAGGGGAATCCCTAGGATAACAATTAACTTGAAAACTTATAAGTTACAAAATGCAAAGGATGTAAGGGCCCAAAGATCCTTACTCAATTTTATAAAATAGAAAGGTCTGAACCTAGGCTAGAAGGACCGGTTACCAGGTGACAATGAATGACTAAAGATGCATTAAAATAACTGGCAACAGGTAATAGGGAGTCAATGGCCCAATAGAACACTGTAAGATTTTGTAGATATCAACCCTATATCCAAATGCAATAAGGGTTTAATCATGAAGCATTTTTTTTTTTGGAGGGTTCCATCAATTATAGATGGCATTGACCATACGGGAATCATTTTCTCCTTGAGTACATATGTCAACACCAAGTTGCTAGTGGACAACCCATATGGGGTATTTTGATTTCCAATTTTTAAAACTATATTTGAAATATTTTTAACTAAGGACTTTTAATTTTAATTCAATCATGAAGATATGTTTTAAATATTTAAGTTGGTTCAGGAGACTCAATCAATTTCCACATTGATTCTACCTAAGGGATTTTCAATCACTCATCCATTGTTGAGCAACTCACATCAGGTGCAAGTACATTTATATTGTAAATTATTTAACTTGTTACTATACTTACAATTATTAATTTTTAATTCACTATATCAAATGTGCATGTACACTTGTAAATATTACAAGCATTAAATGTCTATATGTATGTCTAGGTTAACAAAACAATGAGAATGGGAATTGGAAAAACTTTAGATGTGGCAGCTCATGAGGCATCTGAATTTTAGGTTGTTTAAAAAAATTTATACATAGTGTGCAAACTTGAATATATATTTTAACCTAATTCAAGTATACGTGCTTTAAATTTGACCTTGTAGGACTTTGTTAGTGCCACTTTCTACCCTATTCAGGTCACAACACCTCAAGGAGGACATGCAGAGCAACCAGATATAATGGTAATTTAAAATTTTCATTATATTTAAAGTCAATTACAAATTATACATTGTGAATAACTTAAATTAAATTTAAAATTGAATATATAAATATATGAGCTCATACATGTTAAATTATTTTTCTTTTATAGCATGAGACACGTCTTGTAGCTGAGCATGTACAAATAGGTGTTGGAATAGAGGGTGCACAACCTCTTATGGTACAATTTAAATTTGATATAAATTATAAATTAAATTAAATTAAATCATTTTTAATTGGAGACTTGCATCTAATTTCAACTTTTTTTTTCTTGTATATGTAGATTGATTCAAAGCATTTAGAGGTTGGTCCAAGTGCACCAGAGCATGCAGAGCCAGATATCATGGTAATTTAATTTTATGATGAATTATAAATTAAATTGTCATTAAATCAATTTCAATCATCTTACATCTGATTTCATCTTTATTTCTCTTGTACAGAGCAGTTCAGGTCATCCGCGTAGTCCGCATGGTGTGAAGAGGTCTCTTGATTATAGAGACGATAAGAGTTAGATGATTTCATGGGTTGTATTTGATTATATTTCATGGACTATATATTTGGTTTCTCATGGACTTAATATATTGTTTCATGGACTTTATTTCATGGGTTATTCTCTAATGGACTTAATATATATATTGGTTTCATGGACTTAATATATTGTAAATAATGGACTTTATTATTGTTTAATTTTCATTTACACATGTGCATTTATGTATTTTATGTGAAATTTTAATATGTAATTGATAGGATACATTTATACTTTCCAAAAGATTCATAATCAAGACATTAATAGGACATTAATGTGAAATTAAATACAAATATGAAATTAAAGTTAAAATTAATATGACATTTCAATATTTTTACTTTACAAATTTAGTGTTCCATACATGATATATACATGATATACAAGATAATTAGTGATAATTAATCAATGAACTTATTTAATTCATGTCGTAATAGGATTTCTTAAAGGGTCCTAATAGGATGTCTTAAGGGGTCCTAGTAGGATGTCTTAAGGGGTCCTAATACATAGGTTATCTAATAAAATAAGAAAATAAATCATAATCTACAAACAAAAGCAATCCTTTTATATACCACAAAGGGTGAAATTTTAAGAAATAAACAATACCATACAAGATTAGAGAACAAAAGCATTAATAAATTCTATTAACTAAACATAAATACCAATCAAAATGCAATGAGTTTTTCCAAAAAAATTGTTCTATAAGTATACACCATATTTCCTAGT
>VDFB02254300.1:0-38657 GCA_007258455.2 Sequoia sempervirens | reverse complement strand
TCAAATTTTGTTTAGATTTGATTCTTTTGTTAATTCATCTTTATATTTGACCTCGTACAATTACACTTTATGAGTGTGACTCTCTACCACCCTCCTTTTAAAATAAATATTATACCATCCTTTATTAAAATAAAGTTAAATATAAAATATTCCTAAAAAAGAAAGAGTTTAATAATAATTTATTGGCACTGTAAAATAATCTATTCTATTCCATTCAAACTCCAAAAGCATCCCGGGAAATTTCTGTGTTCCTTGAGTTGTGACTCTTGTCATTGCAAATCTTTAGAAAAAAGCATGGACGTGCGTTTTACAGATCTAGGCCACCATGTTACACTGGACAATGGAATTGTGCAGGTAACGATTTCGAAACCCGGGGGTATCGTTACAGGCTTACGTTATGGAGGGCTTGATAATCTTCTCGAAGTTCTCAACAAAGAGACTAACAGAGGGTAAGAAATCTTTAAAAATTGTATATTATATTTTTTTTACAGTTAAAATTGTTATTTATTTGAGAAATTGACATTATTTCTATTATTCCTGTACAGGTATTGGGATCTCAATTGGAATGAGCCAGGAGGCAAGGATACTTTTGATGTGTAAGCCATTTATTTGTTGTTTCTATTTAAATTATTGTTATTGTTTTTCGTTTTCCAGGGTTAATTGTCGCTAGTTTCTGATTATTAGGCAAATTCCTGGCCGCCATGGACTCGACTGTGGTATCGTTGAGTCAATACCGTACAGCTAATAGTTTTTTACTTCAGATGTTTGTGACTTCGATTTGAGATTAGCTCGATCGCAGTGTAACAATTTGCATGTCTTCTGGATCAGACTGCACGGGTTATTTATAAGGGTTAGTTGGATTTGTATCTAGGACAATTACGTGAATTGATTGCCATGGTAGAGTAGGTTGCAGCATCCTCAAATGTTTAGCTATTTACAAGGGCTAATAGGGTGTCCATCAATAATATTAGGCAAACTACGAGTGCCGATGGACTACACTGTAACATGCTTACAAGATGAATTAGGTGAATTGTAAGTCATTAGGATTATATCAATGAATGGAATTTTTTAATGACATCCATGAGACCAGGTAGACCATGGGACCCGAGATTGGGAACAACACAATAACCCCCAAGAGACCCAGCCAACGAATCCCAACCCCTACTGATTTTGATCATGGTTCTTCTGCTATGGATTTTGATCAAGTAATTTGCCATTGCACAATTCTCTCCTTGAACAAAGTAGTCAAAGATTTAACTTTTAGAGTATTAGCATATGTGGTCTGAACCTTCTCATAAGTCGAACACTCTATGATGTAATGCCATTCTGTTTCCACTGACCTTGATGTGTAGAGATGACAAACACTATCATCTCACTCCTCCTTGTGTGTTTATCACCTCCTAGTTTCACACCTAAGATGGTCCAAAGTAGTTCTTAATTGGGCTATTAGCGTTTTAGTTTTCCATTTTATATCTTGCCTCTATATAGTGTTTTTTCTCATGGTCACATGTGGGATTGAATTGTTTTACATAAATTTACCTTTTTCACTTGAGTTGTTTTGTCCACATCACACCCTTTGATTTTCTCTCTCACATACCTTTTGATTTCTGCATTTACATTTGGGCATTCTTGCATATTAATTCTCCATTTACTCATCCACTTGATATTTTGTTTCATCCATGTGCTTTTTCTTCTATTTAGCTTTTCCCCTACTGCAATTTGGGCCAGCGGTGAACTTCCATGTTCCCTATTCTCTTCAAATATCTTAATAGTTGAATCATCATAGCCGCTTCAATTTGGAAGGCTCTGGCCTCAACCAAGATGATCTTGTATCAGACCATGGCTTTAATTTTGAAACTGCTTGTAACTAAATATCTTTGTAATCTTTTTATTTGCCTTCATCTTGATATTGACATGCTACTGCCCTAACCTTCACAACCATACAACACTATTGGTGTAACAAGCAGCCCAAATAACATCTTTTTTGACTTCCAATCCCATAGCTCGACTAATTTGTGTCTATTTTGAAGCATGTATAAAGCTTTCCATCCCCTTTGTATCCTTTTTGTTCTATAGTCCTCCCAATTGAGGCTGCTTTGAAATTCAAAGCCCAACTATTTGTATTCGTTTACCACTTGCAAGGGGCTTCCTTCAAACACAAACTTTATTTGGTTCTTTTTTCTTCTTAAGGTGAAGATCATGACCTTGGTTTTTCAATGTTCACTTTGTTGGGTGAAAATTATGTAATCCCTTCAATAGATTACAAAACTTGATTTCAGCCACAGTTGTGTGAGATACAAGCTCTCCTCTTAGAAAGGGGAGGCACCCTTCTTATTGCTTATTGAAACTAAGTAAAACTAATTAAGTATTTACAATAATGTACACTACGATTAAGAGATGGGGATGTGTCACATTCATAATTTTTTTTTTTTCAAAGAATATGTTTTACAATGCTTCACGGTTTTAAGTTCTTGATTCGATACAACTTCAAACTAAAAACAAAAGCAGTAATTCCAATATTCCTATCTTGTCAAAGCAAAGCCTAGGAATACCAACATGATAACGATAAATGATAAAACAAGAAAAACTCACAAAGGCACAAAGTCGTTTCGTAGCTTTTACCAATGAATCCTTTGAGATATGTAACCAGCGTTGTATTGGAAGCACAAAGTCTTCTAGATACTCCACGATAGATCCACAAACAACATGAATAGATACAAGCACAAAGTCTTGTAAAGAATTCACCAATAGTATTTAATCAGTATCACAAATTCAAGTACAGAGTGTAACTCAAAGTTTACACAGATTTTCTCAAAGCCCTTTAGATCTCAATCACTAATCACTACCAATTCCAGTCAAATCCAAAAGATAATTGATTCCAACACAAAGTTTGGCATGTAACTCACTTCTTTATTGATCAAAATAGATTCATAAAAATGAACACAAAGTTTCATGTATTTGCTTCTCAAATGGGCAGCACTTCGTTGTAAAAGATAAGAAGAATCCTCTCATATTTACAGATGGGAGAGGAGAGAAAATTTAGGAAAATCAGATGGGTGAATTTAGGAAAGTTAGGTGAGCAAATCTAGGAAAATCTCAACTAACAAGTCGACTTATTCAAAAATATTGTCCATCATTATAGGAAAACATCTCTGTTTTTACATGTAATTACATCTTGGAAAATGACATGTAAGATGTCGAGAACTATTTACAAAATGCATAAATGAAAGCATAAAACTATCTAACACTGGAGATAAAAAAAAGTCTTTATGGTTCCTTGCATTGGGCGCGAAAGTCTTCATATTTCTTCTTTGTCTCTAGTACAAATGCCTCATCTAGACCAACTGTATAATCCACAATGGTGTGAACTCTTGTGATTTATCTTCTTGCAGACGAGCAAATTTTCTTGCATCTATCTAGATGCGTTTTGAGACAGCCAAGAGAAAGCTGTATATCACATATGGTGTGCATGGAAGTCTTTGAAAAACCTTCGTCTTCCACTTGCTTCAGGACAACTTCCTTGAATATTTGAGTTATCTCATTGATCAGGAGGAAAGTATGATCATCATTAAGGAGCTTACCCGGTAACTCCTCAATTCCATTCACTAGGATAACACAATGTCCTTCGACATCTTCTTGTACTTGGTGGATGTCTTCAATAAGAGATTTGATCACTTGTCTGCTGTGTTTGAGAGATTCTCTTACCTCCACATACTTCTCTTTGTCGGGAATTACCCCAACTTTCACCAACTTACTCAGCTTTGTCTCTTTCATTTGTGACCAAAATGTGAGATATCTTTCCATTTCTTTTTGCTCTTCGGAAAGTATATTTTCTTCTTTATCAAGCTCTAATTTCAGCTTGGCTATCTAAGTAGTTTTCTCATCTGCAACAACTATGACCTGTGAACCATGTTCTTTCATTTTATCAATGAAATCATATAACACCTTACCCTTGGAGGCAAATTTCTCTGCCTTTTGCACCCGCTGGTTCCTCGATGTTCACCATGGCCATAGGTTGTACATCCTTGGAAGAGCTTGCAATATTCCTCAAAACTGCTGCATAATGTTCAACTTTCTCCTTGTACATATTTTTGGCCTACTCCATCTTATCAAGCCTTCCTGCTAATGCATCCAGGACCACTTGTGCATCTACCTTTGCACTTGCATTTGCCACTTTTCCAAGTTGGACTCTAGTGACAGTGTAATCCTCCATGTTTAAATCACCTTCTTCTTGTGGGGGTAGACCAATCTCTACAAACTTGTGACCAGATTTGTCAACATGAAGTCTTGAATTGAATTTCGCCTTTTTCTTCCCCTTGGCTTTTGGAGGAGCTATCTCTTCAAGATCAAGCTCATCTGCGGAGATCATTTGTTTCTTTCGCTTTGATACTTGAGAGATTAGCCAAGGAGGAAGGGAGGAAGTATATGCTTCTTGACTTACAGTCAACTCTTGTGTTGCAACCACTTCTGTAGGAATGGTTGTTATTGTGACAATTGGAGTAGTATCAGTCATGATAACTCCAGTGGACTGCTAACCAAGTGGATCCTGCAAAGACTCATTCATGAACTTGTGAAATTCAGCCTTTGAAGAGATATCAAAAGATGGAGATGACAAACTGGGAATGGATAAGGGAGAACTTGACAAAACATCAACAACTTGTAAGTTGGAAAGTGTAGGAGGAGTGGCAAGGACGCTTGATTTTGCAGGGGGAATGGAAACATTCACTGCATCTGAAATTGCCATAGGAGGAGGTGAGGTAAGAAGAGGAGGTGGAGGAGTAGTTGGATTGGAAGGAGTATGAGGAATATTGGTAGTAACATGTGCTGATGTCTGGGGAAGATCTTCAACAACATTCTCATGGGGAGATAGAGGTTGTTCATCATCATGCTTGAGTTCCTCCTCATTACCTTCTTTTTCAACTTCATCTTCTTCAGATTCTTCCTCATTAGATACTTCTTCATCAGATTCTTCTGATTCTTCACCCTCGTTCTCTTCTTCTTCTTTGGATGATTGTTCCTCAGAAGCAAGCTCCTTTCCTTTTGCATGTGTTTGTTCAAATTCTGTTTCCTCCTGTTCTTCAACTATTTGTGTAACACTCTTACCAAAGGCGAACTTGATTTTAGGACCTCTTTGGGAAGAAGAGGGAGTAGCCGCATGTTTGTTTTTTGTGCGGAGTTCTTGCCGTTGGATGGTTTCTCCTCTTGGTACTTCTCCTTCTGATTCGATCCTAAAAGATTTCATTTGGAAACCATGTTTATGCAACCATTCTGCCATGTTGTGTAAGATGGGAGCAAGCCTTTCTCTAATAGAGACACTTTCCTTTTTAGACCATTGTATTGGAGGTAAGGGCCTCCTAGCAATCTCATCTTCTTCATAAGCAGAGTTTATGATGTCGCTAGGATCTTTGAAATCCTTTGATAGATCAGCTACACCAAGATCTCTGATCTGCTCTACTGCCAGCCTGCAAAAATCCATTCTGTGGATGTCTTCATCATCTCTGCAGTCCGCCCATATGTCTTCAAAGCAGTAGGCATGTCGGTGATCCTTCTTCAGTTTCCTCTTCACATCTCGGTAGTCAAAGTCAAATCTATATTTATATGTTTTGATAGTCATGATTTGCATTTCTGCAACAACTGACTTTGCTTTTTGTACATTGTGAATGGTATATCTCCCAATTGTCAGTGGAAACCTGAAACCTGGCTTGTGTATTCTCTGGCATACCTTGTGAACTGAGATCAACTATCTACATAGCTCCATTAGTATCCACTTATCTAAGGGATATTTGGGCAACATGTATGGACACCCAATATAGCAACCTACTCTTATGTAGGTGAAAGTTGGAAACTGTTAAAAGATACATCCAACCTTACTAACCACTTTGTAGGCTTCATCCGATACTCTTTTCTTTCAAGAGTTGGATCAAAATTGAACAGTAGGGGTGCAAAGAAGGCATTTGTGACTCTTCTAAAATGATGAAGACTTTCTCTCAATTTCAATTGATAATAGAACTCATACACAGGTACAAAATGTCTATTTCCCTTTGTAGACAGCCCTGGAAATTGCCTCATTACTGCAGCAGCATATACCAGATAGGAAGTCATGTAAAAATTCAAAGTAGTTGGCACATTGATCAATTGTCCATGGATTTCATCACTTATCTAAGTTCCCCAATCAACATGTGCTTTCTTTCTTCTAATTATGTGGATGTATTCATACATCCAATCTTGAAAATTGCATGAAACAGACAATCCTTTAACCCTGCTCAGGAGAGTAATCATATCCCTGACATCCTCTTTGAAATCACTTCGAGGAAGCCCTTTAGGCCATCTTGAGATAGTAGGCCTTGGAGTTTTTAACCATGGAGTATTAATCAACATTTTAGCTTTGTTGGGATCACTATCATAGGCCTCCTGTGCCTATTGAATTGAGATTTTTGTATATTGTTCCATGTGTGGAACCCAGAAAACAATATCAAAGAATTCAGGATCTAATCTCATCATGACTTGTCCTGAGGAATCTCTTACACTTCTATCATCTCGGATGTAATGAGATGCAACTTGGAGGACAAACTCTGTGTTATGAGTAGAAGTTGGAAATGTAAACACCAAGTGCAAGTTGCTATGAATAGTCGCCTTCAGGTTGTCTTCTAAGGGATTTTTCTTAGTTCTTTTTACAAAATCTTCTAGGTCTTGATGACCAATTTCGGTGTCTTTGATTTCATCCACCTTCGAGATCACCATAGTAGGTGGAAAGACACCCTGATATTTGTACTTCATCTTGCCCTCCTTCTTAGAAGACGACGGAGGCTTTTTTGTTGTCATCTAAAAATACCAAGACCAAGGAATATCACCTTCAAGGATCACTTGATGAGAGTTTGATAGGAACTGCAAGAATAATGGATTAGCAGATGCTAGGAGAAAATATAGTGTTGGAAAGTGTGAAGCAAGTAGGCAATTTGGAGCAATTGCAAACGAGCTATAGAGCACGGAAAACAGAGCATTGGTGAAGAGATGAGGTACGAAGCACAAACGAAGGAGTGCTAAAAATCAACGCTCCTACATCTTGAGAAGTCCGTTTGCATGTAGTAGTGCTGAAAAACAATGCTCCTACATGCCTTTGAAAGTTTGAAGAAAAGTTGTGTTGGAGCGCTAAAATTTAGCGCTTGTGCATTTGAGGGAAGATTAACTTCATGCTTGAGCGCTGAAAAACACCGCTCGAGCATGTCTTGCATTTAGGTCAAGTGTATAGGTGGGCTTTTTCACCGCTTCTGTATACCTACTCTTCCTCTTCCTACGATTACTATTACAGTATTATCCCTTCCTACCATGAGGTGGGTGGGGAAAGATAGTGCTGGGTAGACAAGCACTCTTCCCGGGAGGGAGGAAGGAATTACTTATTATACTTTATGTATATCAAGACTGTTCTCACTATCAATAAATGCACATTGGACACAGGATGTATAAAAAAGGATGTGCTTACTGCATAAAACAATTAATACTAAGTGTAAGAACTCAGATTCAGTTGGAAGTTCGGATCCTCCATTATTTGTTGTGAAATTGAGCTTCTATGAATGCTCAAGAATATAGTTGTTATGGTTCTTCAGTAATAGCATCCTATTGAGTTGATTGAGCTTTATTGTTCTGGCTTTTCATTACATTGGCATTATCTATCACAGATTTTATCATTTGCTGTTAATGACTTCGATGGATATCAATGCTGTTTGTTAGTCACCACTTTCTTTCATAGCCTGGAAATTCTTCTATTGTTGATATAATATGTTTCTACATGATTGAAATTGGATTCTAAATTTGTGTATTTTCTCGGATGCTCAATAGCATACGTAATTTGCTGTATTTTTGGATAAATTTTATTGTTTACATTTATAGTTTTGGCAAGAAGCACAATTGTTGATGTCTGAATCATCCTTTCTTTCAATATAATCAAAGTGATCACTTTATTCACCAAAAGAATCATAATTGTATGCAGGCCAAGTGCCACATCATTTAAAGTGGTTGACGCCAATAAGGATAAGGTTGAAGTTGCTTTCATCAGGCCATACAACCCTTCAAGCAGTTGGAAGATGGTTCCATTGAATATAGAAAAAAGGTTAGTTGAGTATCTTTTCAATATTGAGTCTGTCAAGACTTTTTGAAGGGGAGGTCTTTTAGTTGCTTGTATAGACATCATCTTGAAAAGGCAGACATTGCCTTTGTTTTTTTGATGAATTACAAAGTTGATTTGAACCTTTTTTTTTTAATTATTGGGTAAATGTGGATTTTGAAATGGCCCAAACTCTTTTACAATGACCAAGATATATAAACATTAGAAGCTTATGTGCATCAAAAGATCACAGCTGACCAATGGGGTAAAAAGGGAAACAGAGCTGAAAGCCAACAGCAAGAAACTAGATGGCAGCAAACTGACAGCACAATAACAGCAGTCCCACAAAGCCTACAACTGGGTTGAGGAGAGATCCTTCATGGAACTAACAGCGTTCCAATCCTCCCTTAGGGATTCCAAGTGGTCCTTGATCATATAACTATCCAAGTCCATAACTGTGCCCACCTTCTGCTTAATATGTTTCCTAGTTCTCTTACCTAAGCTCTCTAGCATATCAGGTTTATTTGAATCATTATTGCATCGAGTGATAAGAAGCTCATTTATTATTGAATTATTCCCTGTTTTTAATTTACAAAATATTTTCTGTCTCATTTCTTGCTTATATGTTGTCAATAGTTTTTAGAAATGAAGGATTCTAAAGAAAATTGAGCACCACCACTTCAATTAATTTACTTCAATTTAAGTAAACTCAGTAATTAAATCTTAACATATGCTATATTTTCATGAGGGTATGACAACAGTGTGGTAATGTAAGAACTTCTGTGACAGAACGGAAATGATATTGCCCTATAGAATTTGTACATATATGAAATTGTTGGTTTATTCAAAGCCATAAATTGTACAAAAGAAAAAGGAAGTCTACCTAGCTTGGCATCTCAAGCATGGTTTTACAAAACATTTCTAAGGCTGTTTTGATAGATAATGTCTAACTCAAGTAAAGTTCATTCCAATAAGTAGATCTTGAGAGAGTCAAAACAACCTTCTGTTTTCCCCAACTGGTTTTGTGATGTCCCCACTCTAGCCAGTTCTCGGGAACAGTGTGTTAGCCCTTTATTGGACCCTTGTGGGCTAGCTGGATTGGTTAGAGGGTCAGTGGTGTTTTCTAGAGGAGTTGATCGTTCTCGTTTTCAGAGCCCAGTGATTGGTTCACAGCAGGCGTTAGCAGTTTAGGAGTCGACAGCTTCTGACGGCACAGGAATATTTGGAGTTTTGAGAAAGTTATGGGTTTTTAAGTGATTTGAGTTAATTAATTAACTTAATGCTTTATTATAAAGTCAAATTGACTTTATATATTTTATATCACTTAAATATTCAATAAAGGTGATTTAAAATTTAAATCACTTAAAATATAAAAGGGCGCCCACTTTATTTAAGTCAAACTATTGAAAGTGACTTAAAATATAATTTAAAAGATTTAAATGATAAAAGTGGCGTATCATCTTGGAAATGCGTGCCTTTTTGATATAAGGCAATTTGGCAATGAGAAACCCTATTCTTGATGATTTCGACTTTGCCTTGGATATTTTTCCTGTGCCTTCCTCTGTGATCAGGGTTTGAGCATTATTTTCCATTGGAGAATGATTCCTCTTCGATGCTGAGCACTTTTGAGATTGTGAGAGATCAGTCGAATCAGTGCAGTTGAGAGCTTCATTTAGAGGTTCTACATGATTCAAACAGAGTACTTTGTATAGATTTCCTGTTGTTTGCAATAAGGAAGGGGGTTCTTCACTCGTGGCGTCCTCTTCATCAGATCTGTGGCTCCAACAGTGTTTCTACATCTCTTTCTCCTTGGCCGTACCATTTGCATTGGATTTTGTGCCTTCTTGAAAGTTGGGCGTGTGAACTTGAAGTAGAAATGACTTCTCTTTGGCTCCTGAATGTGACTTATTCTTGGCGTCTATCTTCCTTAAGGGTTTGTATCCTGTTTTGGAAAGGGAGAAATCAAATCTGGAGTTTGGGCGTGCTTCTTTGTCAGCTTTCATCAATTCCGGCTGGCAAACTGGATTTATTTCTTATTTAATTATTCTGGAGCATTTCGGGTATGTGATTCGTTTGTAATCTCATTGTATGTATTGCAGAATAACATCTATTACATCTGTTGCTCAGAATTTGTCTATATTGCATTTTTATAAGCTTTAATATGATGCGCATCTTCTCTTCTGTCTACAAACATTCTCTAAAAAATTAAAATAACACATTAAGACTTAAGAAAATACTGGGGTTTGAGTTGAGAGCCAGCAGGGCTCATCACAGGTTTCAAGTCCCTTGGTAGGAAAGGAAGAAAATAAATCTCGGTATCTAGGTAATTTTTTAAATTGTGTTTGTTAATTGGGATAGTATGAAATATTTTTAGTTGTATTGATGAATCTACATGGTTTAAAAGAGCATAAAGCAAAATAAAGTAAAGAAAACAGTAGATGAAGTGAAATTATTTCTCAATCCAGCAGAAGTCACTGATATAAGTTGGATCTAAAGATTTATGAGATTCTGGATTCAGTGTGATGAACTGAAATCACATATTTGTTAGTTGTAGTTACAAAAATGCAATAAATTTTCAGAGATCTAGCCTTTTTTAATTTAATACAAGGGTAAATTTGTTTTAATTTCAAAAAAGATCTACAAGAAAAACAATCAATTTCAGTGCTATATCTGGAGGATTTCCAAATCTGAGTTGGAGTCTCAAGTTTAGTAAACATCATACATTTAGATGGATTTAAAAGTCCCCATTTGGACTGCAAAACTTAAAGTGAAAAGTCTGTGAAAGTGTCACTGGAAAGATCTATATCAACCTCATACCTACCACTAAAATTAAAACATAAATGAACTGCCATAGACTGTTACAGACATAATATTTTCACAGTCCATGAAAACAAAATTGAACGCTGGTAAAACTTTGTGAGATTTTTTGTATCAGTAAGATTTAGTATATTATTATTATTATTTTTTTATAGGTAAGTGCTGTCAAGGGGGACAGCTCCCGAAAAATATAATCAAAAAAATGCATTCCCTAACCACCAGGGGTGCACCAACACAAATATACTTTTACCTAATAGAGCATGCAACCACCCGAAAATGGGTGTGACCACAAATTATACCTCGAGAATTCCTTCTTTCTTTGAGGATCTTAGTGACATTGGATGTTTTTATTTTGAAGGTGGAGTTTTCTTTTTCTTCACCTCCGTCCAAGCCTGATGGTCAACCGATGAAGGATGCTGGCCCATGCATGGAACTGCCAACAATGAAGAGCCAAGGTTACAATCTGCGGTAGTAGCCACCGAAGGTGAAGAAGAGACAGAGTTGGAGACCACCAACGAGGGAAAAGAACTGCAAGCAACATCTTGTTTTGAATCAGGCGCAGTCACCTGAACATTGCATTCTTCCATAGCCGAGTGGGAAGGGACCAGAGCCGGAGTAGTTTCCTGCAAAGAGGGAGTGGAGGCACTAGCATTCTTTACCGAAGGTGAAACAGCATAATGTCTGGATTCAGCCCCAACCCACCATGAGGGGTTGCTGTTTGGGGCAGCACTGGTATTCTCCCCAAAATGTTTTTTACTGCATTGTGTAGTAGCATGTTCTGTAGCAAAGCAAATTCGACATTTGAATGCAATCTTTTCATAATCTATCGGTTGACGCCACCTTCTTTTTCCAACTTTGAGAAATATTTCTGCTGGGAGGCCATTTGAAACATCCATTTCTACACATAAGCGAGCAAAAGTTGAATTTTCATAGTTAACTGTTTCATTTGAGAGACCATAGTATTTCCCCAGGTTGTTGCCAATCGCTTTCAGACAGTCAATTTCCCAAAACTGTAATGGGAGGTAAGGTAAACGGACCCATAAAAATGCAGATGAAAAAGACTTTGTGCGTGGATCAAATGAAGGGGACCAAGGTTTCATGTACAGAAAATCCCCTTGAAAGATCCAGGGCCCTGTTTTTAGCACCATTTCCTTATCATCCACAGATCCGAATTCTAGGATAAAAAACCCTTTTGCACACGGGTAAATGCTGATTTCGTCATCTAGGTATTCCTTCCAGTTTGCTTCAATCCAAGAATGGAGGTCACATAGTTTAGGCCAGAACTTGGTAAATTTGCAGATCAGTGCGTGATCTTGCAAGTAGTCTTCTCTGTCACAAACAAGGCTTTCTAAATTGATCTCAGGGGCAGAAGCTTGTCGCACAGCAAATGGAGGACGCAAGGAAGCCCCACCGTGGAGTCTAAGATGCTCTGATTCTCGCTTGTTAGGGGATGTGCCAGTGAACTGTGCGCCCAGGGAGAAACCCAGCCCATGAGGACCCTTATGCGGAGAATGGTGGGCGGCAAGGGCATCGGCGAAGCTTTTCCGCCTGCAACTACCGTCATCATGGCGCGAATCCATCGCACTAGCCATTGCATGCTTGACAA
This sequence comes from Sequoia sempervirens, assembly GCA_007258455.2. Lineage (NCBI taxonomy): Eukaryota > Viridiplantae > Streptophyta > Pinopsida > Cupressales > Cupressaceae > Sequoia > Sequoia sempervirens. Next base: position 26,133 of record VDFB02254300.1, on the reverse strand, counting down.
AACCAACACTACCATCTTTCGGACTCAGCCTTTCCGCCAATGGAGACTTAGGGTTTCGCACTAAAATGTCTTCACCGTCGCACCCCTGTTTACGCATGGTTGCATCCGGGAAAGGGCCAGAAATGGCTAACACTTTTTCCAGCATCGCCTCCTTGAAGTCACCTTCGCCAAGGCCATTCGCAGAGTGAGGCACTCCAGCAGTCGGAGCAGATGTGGGAATTTTCAGAGTTTTTGGAGCAGACATCCTCGAGAGTTTTTTTGATTCAAAGCTATAGTATTATGTAGTATATTATTATTATTATTATTATTATATAAAGCAAATTTCTTGTCCCATAAAAGTCATGCATGCTAGCAGAGTTGCTCTTGGGCCATCCACATCGTCCTATGAAAAACAAACAGGTTTCCAGCAAATTCTGCCTATAGTCCTTAATTTGGAAGTGGACTACCAGGGATTTCAACATTATCTTAGGCCATCTGCATCAGTTATGTGGATAACCAACTACAGCAGCCACGCAGTTGAAATTTTTTTTCATTTGAGTCTTCTTTATTAACACTCTTAATTGTATCCTTCCTGTTTTTTGTATGGCATTGAAAATTTCAGGAATTTATTATCTAAATTACAGCGATCTACTATCAGCCTTTTCTCTTTCCAGTTCTAATATTTTAGTCTCCAGGGTCTGAATCTTGCTTTTCTTATTCTTAATAGAGTATCCCAAAAAAATCAACATTTACTCTTAAATCCCAAGTGATTTTGGCCTCCATAAGGTTCCTCACCTGGCCCTTGGGAGAACTGAAGACATCAATTAGAGCTCTAATCATCTACAAACATCCTCACAAAAATTCTACCAATTCATAATATTTTCAACATTGTTATATCCACCGCAGCCTCACAGAAGTCCACCCAATTTTTCAGAATCAATAAGCTCTACCAACAACTGTATTGGTTCAAACTGAAATTCCTGATTTTTTTTTTAAGAATCAACAAGCTCTACCAACAACTGTATTGGTTCAAACCTATGCTCCCTCAAATATCGGGGATAGGGATGACAGGGGATGGCAGGACGTGTTTTTGCTACGGGAGTACTTTCGGGGCATTTTTTAGGGGATGGCAAGGGATGGGTATTAAAAAATAGGATTTTTTTTAAAATATAGAGAAATTTTAAATGTTTATATCAAAACATTGATAAAGCATTCATTATAGACATTGTAGAAGATTAATACATAACATTAGACTTGAATTGAGATTTCACTTGAGAATTGACAAACAAATTAACAAAATTCAAATGTTTTCATTGTCAATGTGCATACATATTATATAAGAATAATAACAAAATGCCCAAAGGCTCCAAGTTTCAACTATAAAATGACAAAAACATAGAAAATATATGGCTGTCCCTAATCAGCAGATGCAATTGGTAGGTCTGTATAAAAATCGGAGCTTGAGTTTGAGTCATTGCTAGTATAAAGTGTTGTCTCAGGCAATGGAACCCCAACCAATCTCTCCTGTGTCTCCTCCTCATCGATCTGTATAGCATCTTCGGGATCAACATCCCAACATAAGGTTGGAGTTTGACGATACTCAGGAGTCTATCGATCTTATAGCCACAAAGCATTGTTTACAACTGTCAACTTCTTTGATTGTCTAGAGGTAAGGTTGTTCTTTTCGATTGACTGGATGAAGCTATATGTGGACCAATTCCTCTCTACAGTAGATGAACTGGCAACCTGTGAAAGAAGACGAATGGCAAGTAACCTCAACTCAGGTGCATCCTCTCCATGCCACGTCCACCATCCAATATAGTCGTTTTGAGCTAATGTAGCTCCATCCGACCTCGCCTTTGGTTTGCTGAAGGTTGGACCACGAAGATTGACAAATCCAAGCCACTGTGTGTGAAGTAAAGTAGATTCCTCTTCAGTATACATTTTCCTAGGGGCCTTCACGAAGCCTTCTTTCAACTCTTCATCATGAGATGGAGACACTCTTGCAAGGCTTGCTGCATACCATTTGGGATTGAGAGCATAGGCTACCATATGAAGTGGGGTGTTCATAGTGTTTCACCATTGTGTCACAATGGGTCCAAGATGCTCCTCATATAATCCCAAAGTAGGGTCCTTGCTATGAATTGCTTGCTTGATATGCCCAAGCATGCTATCAAAGGTCTCATAAATCTGTTGAAGGCTAGGAGAGTTAGTATCAACATATCTAATTACTTGCACAATAGGCTCAACGAAGGAGCAAACATATCTACAAGTGCATACAAGTTACAAAAATAAATTCTTCAAAAAGAATGAAAACATTTTACAAGTTAGAAACATTAATAAATTATTAAACTAACATTTTAAAAATTAAATAATAAAATCAGCAATTTTCTTACCTCATTGTGGAACACTAGTCATCATCAAGGATTTTTGTTTCACACTTCTTCCTTCTGGTGTGCTTGCCTCTTGCCATCTACCCCACTCTGCATTGACCACCATTAATTGTAAAAGCTTCCTGGACCTCAAGCATCCTCTCTAACAAAATGAAGTAGATGGCATATCTAGTGTCCATGGGCTTGAGGAATTCTACCTCGAAAATGTCCTTAACAAAGCAAGTGAAGTGTGATGGTTGCAAATGAACATATGCACATCTCTAGCCTCTGACACCACTGCCTTCACCCAATCTATCTTCCCAATGTCCTTCAAGGTATTGTTCAATTCATGAACACAACATGGGGTCCAAAAAATGTGCTTATAAGCACTCTCTACCATCAATCCAACTAACTTACACACACGGGCTAAATTGGTCACTTCGTGTACAACATTAGAGGCTCCAACCTCTTCTATGGCATCTCTCAAACTTTGAAATTGGAAGTTTGCGTCCTTCCTTTTCTTCGAACAATTAATAGCTCTAAGAAAATAAGAACCAATTGTACATGTGACAGTAATATTGATGAGTGGCTGATGTTTGATATTGGTCCACTCAACCATGATGATGGAGCATCCATCCTTTATCCAAGTTTTTCTCATATCTTCCATCAACACACTCACCTTGGAATATTCTCTATCAAGGAGGGTGGTGCATAGCATATGTTCTCTAGGTGGAACAAATAAAGGACCGACAACTATCACATCTTTGAAAATTTGTTTAAAATATGGTGAACATGCCACATGAAATGGTATGACATGAGCATAAAAATACTTAGCAATAGAGGAATCAGCCAAATCTCGTAATTGTGTGTTAAACATATCTGCAACAGTAGTTTTCTTTTTTCCTCTAGTAGAAGTAGAACCCTCTCCCCCATGAAATCCAACATCCACGAGCCTTGTAGGCAATGACACACTAGGCTGTGAACTCTCTAATGGAGTTCCTTGCTTTCCTACCTCCCCCTCCATATGCAATCTAGTTGCCTCAATGTTTTCAACTGGAGTTAATTTTTCACAACCTTTCACCCCTTTACCACTTATCCACAAAAGATGACAATAAACTCTCATATGGTTGCCCCTATATTGTTTTTTGCACAAATGGCAAAGCCATTCTCTACTCCCCCCTTGAATTTTTTTTCTTATCCTTATCAACTCATGTTGCAAATTGTAATAGAGGTTTCTTGGGGTTAAATAGTCCTTTTGCATAGGTTTTGAGGACTTTGGAAGGATATTCAAATAGGTTTGAAGTTTGTTGGGCCTGCTACACTCCCACTCCCTAATGAACCCCTAGTGGCTGCCATACTTCTATGAATTCTACTTCTAGGCCTACTTCTTTCATGCATTTGAACCTCAACCTCCCCACTATCATTACTAGTACTCTCACTATTGCTCATGAATTTTTTGGTTAAGAATTGAAAAGAGACCTGCAAGTTCAAATAAAAGAAAAATTAAACTCACAATGGCCTTCTTATATGGTAAAAAATTTGAAAAACCTTGAAAAATGCAAAACAAATTGAAAAACAAATGTAAAATGAAGAACTTACCTCTAATGGAGTGGATTAGATGCCTTAGTCTCCTCTTTCAACTGTTGTTCTCTCCTCTTTCACTTGTTGCTCTTCATCTCAAGTTTGCAAATGTCAAAATGAGAATTTTTTTTCTTTTTGGTTGTTTTGATAAGTGAAATAGGCTTAGGTTTTGTTTAATGGGGTGATGGGCGGGAGGAGAGGGTCCTTGTGGGTACGCCCCTCCCTTTTTTTCTTAATTTAAAAATGTGTTAAAAAAAAAACTCAAAACATTGCTGGGCCATAGGGGACGGCTAGCCGTCTTTGGGACGGTCAGGGGATGCCTAGACGCCCCCTGGTTGTCCTAGTGACGGCTAGCCGTTCCCTTGCCCCCTGTCATTTTTGGGGCATTTTGGGGACGTCCTTGATTTTTGGCATTGATTGGGGACGAAGGGGGATTTTTTTGAGGCATCCCCAAGTCCCCAAAACTTTTTGGGGACGGGGACAGGGGTATTAGGGTAGGGGACATGTCCCCAGGGAGCACTAACTCAAACTAAAATTTCTGATTTTTCTTTTTTTACAGTTTCACAATGAAAATAAATGAACCTTAACACTTCTTGATCTTTGAGATCCTGATGTGGGCAGGGTGAGAGCATATGATGAAGGGATAATAATAATATTCAATTATTATGCTTGTTGGTAGCAAGCCATACAACTTACGATTCATATAAATCAAAGATACATTGTTGGATTTGGCAGCAAGCATTTTAGAACAAAACAAATCTAAATTGAACTTTGATGCAGGAGCATCTCGGGTGAACAACAATTAGCATCGACAAAAAAATTATTTCCGTTTTGTTTTATGATCATTGCAAAATTTAATTTGGTTTTGGTGGTTATCAACGGAGATTGGTTGACATTGTTGGCATTGATTGTTAAAATGTAACCCATCAATTTTAAACCTATGAAGGAGATGACAAGGTAAAGAAAGCCAAGCTTCAAACACATAGAAGACAATTTGAGAGTTCAAAAATGAAGGATGATGAAAAAATTCCAGCCTACCTACTTCGTGTGGATGAAATTGTTAATACTATCAGAGGCTTTGGAGATAAGGTTGAGGATGCAATAATCATGTAAAAAGTATTAAGGTCTCTTCCTTTGAGATTTGATGTCAAAGTCTTTGCTATTGAAGAAATGAAAGATTTAGATACCCTAACAATGGATGAGTTGCATGGGATCCTCATTGCATATGAAATGAGGATCGAAAAGGAGAAATCATCTAAACGAGAGACAACCTTCCAAGCTGCAAATAAAATGAAGAGTAAAGAGTCCAAGCCAAGTGATAGTTCTGATGATGATTCAAACGAAGAGGAAGCTCATTTCGTGAGGAAGCTAAAGAAAGGATCCAACAAGTATAAAGGTAAGTTGCCTTTTAAATGCTTTAATTGTGGAAAAGTAGGACATTTTGCTGATAAATGTCCATATGAAAGTAAAAGTAGTGATGATGTGGAAGAGCATAACATGAAGAAAGATAGCAAACATCATCAACATAAAAGAGACTACAAAAAGGGAAAAAATAAGAATAAGAAGAGCTTTCACAAACACAAGAAAAGGCTCTATTCAATAGAGGAAAGTAGTTCTTCCAAAGAGAGCTTTTCCTTTAGTGATAGAGAAGAGATTCTATTCATGGCAATAGAAACAAAATATGATATCTTGAAAAATGAAGACCAAGATAAAAAAAGAGGAGTTCGAAGGGGAAGAGAATGTTGAAATAGACGGGGAAGTAGATTTGGAAGAAGAACTCATATGTGCATCAAGTGAAATTAAGAAGCTCAAGAGAAAGAACCTGAAGCAAAAATTAAAACTTCAAGAGGACAGTGAATCTAAGGCAGAGTTATCATAAAGTTTTGAAGAGTCCGAAAGGATGATGATTAGTCTAAAAGCTCAAATTGAAGAAGAAAAAAGGATTGAAGAGAAGGTAAGAATCCAATTAAATAAAAAAGAAGAAATTTTTTTTTTTTTTTTAGACAAATCGCTACCTTAGTGGGTAGCACACATCCATTAATATCAAAATTCAGTCCTTTACATCCAGCATTGCTACATATTTATAGACTAGCATCCAACACATAAAGATCAAACAATTACATCCACAGTCAAGCTTCCAACAGACGCAGATTTCAGAGCAAACAAAAATTATAGCACCTACAAACTGTGGACACTTCCACCCCAAGACTACCTTCCTCGTTCCCACCAAACCGCACAATACACCCCTTTTCACCAGCATTTGAAGAGTGGGGAAGGCAAGAGCCTTCTCCCCCGACTTTCGAAGGTTGAAGACACACATTACCATCGTGGTTATAGGGAGCAGAAATTGCCGTCCAAAAGAACATATCCCCCTTACCATTGACAGCGTGGGATACGCCTTGCTTTTGGGACCAAACCTCCCAGATGGAACCTACGCGACTTCCTTATGCTCCTCGATTGACAGTAAAGGATCAACCAATCCCCAATGCTTCAGGTTATTCGATCCCCTTACTGCAGTAGTTTGGTTTACACCTTCGTTGGATAAGGCGTCTGCCACTTTATTTGCCTCACGATACACACGGCTTAAACTATAATCTTCAAACAGATCGAGAATAGGAGTTAATGAAACCAGACATCTCTTCAATTTCCAACTTGGGGCTGTTCTTGTGCTAGCGGCCCGAATTATGATTTCAGAATCGCCCTCTATGTCTACCCCTTTTAAGTTATTGTCCACACAATATTTCACACCCGCCAACAAGCCAACCGCTTCTGCAATGTTATTAGAACCTGTTGGAAGATTTAGTGAAGCTGCCCAGATAAGCTTGCCTTGATCATCACGCACAGCAAATCCAGCCCCCGACTGACCTGGGTTACCTTTTGAAACGCCGTCAAAGTTCAGTTTGAGTCTGCCTTTAGGAGGTAATTTCCATTTAATGCTAGCTCTGTGAGATTTGGCTTTCATTAGATTGCCCTTCAGAGATCTTATTAAAGGCCAGTTCTTTATCATTAGTTGATCCCAAGAGGAGAAAAAGGAGTAGTGCCTGCAACTAGCTTTCGCATTATAATGCTCACTAATGCCAACTTCTATTCCACCAATTACCTTATGCACGGGAGCTTCCTTATCTTTGAAGATTCTGACGTTTCTTTCCATCCATAAATACCAAATTATCATCGCTGGCACCTCCAACCACAACCCAGCCATAGCCGACCCTTTACACAGCAGAGGCCAAGAGGAGAATAAGTCTTTGATGCCTTTAGGTAACGGACCGTGCCAATTTAATTTTTTTGCAAAAATGAGCCCAACAATCCCATGCATAATCACATTCTACCAAAATGTGATTTGAGGTTTCTTCATGATTTTTACAGAGGACACATCTGTATGGTTTGGAGAAACCGATCCGGCAGAGTCTATCGCCTGTGAGAATTCTATCATGCAAAGCAGTCCACGCGAAAGTGCTAGCTTTTGGCAATACAAATTTCCCCCAGCATAGATGTTTCGGCCAATTGCCTTGTGTTGCTTCTTTTGTAAGAACTTCATAGCCTAGGCGTACTGAGTAAGCACCCGATTTTGCCGCACACCAACTTATGTGATCTGGTTCCACAGAGAAAGATATTTGCCTTCTAACTAGTTCCTCTTCGAGAGATTTTTTGACTTCCCTTTCCAACATTGAAAAGTCTTTCCAATTAAACTCCAACCTCCCCCTTACTTCCCGGATATTTACAAAGGACCTTACCGATTTGCCATATGCGATCCTTGTCAACCGCATTGCTTCGTCCATTCCTGGGAGGCTGTTGAGGGGCACGTAGCCATTCCAGGAATCATTCCAGAAAGAGGCCCTTGTGCCATCACCGATTACCCAAGTCAGATGATTTGTAATAAGAGGTCTACTGTCAAGCATGAAATTCCAAAGAGCTGAACCCCTCCTTGGGTTCACAATTGTCAAAATTCGCTCTGGATCATTATTATCCAGATATTTTGCCACTAGGATTTTTGACCATTGGGCTTCTGGGTTAGAAAAGAATCTCCAAACAAGTTTAGCACCCAGCGCTGTGTTTTGTTTGTGTAAGTCTTTGATGCCCGCGCCACCTTCCTCCTGTTGTTTTTTCACTAAATCCCAGCCTAGGAGAGGGAAGCGATATTTTTCTTGAGAGTCTTCCCACAGTAATTTCCTTTGAATGCCAACAATGTGCTTCACCACTTTGTTTGGAATTGCCATACACGACATCATATATATGGGGACTGTTGCTACCACCACCTTGAGTAAGGTTATTCTGCCGGCTAAAGTTAGCCATCTGCCTTTCCAGCCGCATAACTTGTCATTACATCTTCTTATGGTGTCTTCCCATAGAGACGACTTTGGATGACCTGCAAAAAGGGGTATCCCCAGGTACTTCACTGGAAAAACGCCCTTGTTGAAGCCTAGTGCGTTTATAATGTTGCGCTGGAGCCATTTCCCAACATTGAAGAAAAATATGTTTGATTTATCAGCGTTGACAATTTGACCTGACTCCTTCCCAAATAAATCTATCGCCCCTTTCATCGCCATTGCTTCTTCCAATGAGGCTTCCCCATATAGATTCGTGTCATCCGCGAAGAGTTGATGTGATAGTGCCGGAAGTGTAGGAGTAAGCCTGATACCTTTCCAAATTCGGCTTCTGCATAGGTGGGATATGTGCCTGCTAAAAGCATCCACCAAGATTACAAATAAAGAAGGGGATAATGGATCGCCCTGACGAAGCCCCCTTGCGCCGTTGAAAAAACCACATGGGACACCATTTATAAGCATAGAGGATCGCGGGGAGGAGATACAACAGAAAACCCATTTGAGCCATTTTTCTGCAAAGCCCATTTTCTCCACGGTCTTGATCAGAAAGCGCCATTGAACTCTGTCGTAGGCTTTACTTAAGTCTAACTTAACAATCATGCCTCCCTTTTTAGCAGTTTTCAAAGTGTGTAATGTTTCAAGTGCTATGACTATTCCATCCATAATACTTTGGTTTGGGATGAAGCTGCATTGTTCCTTTGAGAGTATGTGTGGTAGCACTTTTTTCAACCTATTCCCCATCACCTTTGATATGTCCTTGTATATTGTATTGCACAAAGCTGTTGGCCGATAATCTGAAAAGCTCTCACAACCTTTTTTTTTGGAATGAGGGCGATATTTGTATTATTCAGGTCTTTCAGAATGTTTGTCTTGTGCCTAGCCTCTTCCACCACACCCGTTATCTCTGCCCCTATAAAGTCCCAACAAAACTAATAGAAAAGAGAGTTGAAACCGTCCTGTCTGGGAGCTTTTTCCGGTTTCATCTGAAACAAAGCTTCTTTGACTTCTTCCTGAGAAACCCGAGCAATAAGCATTGCGTTGACCTCTTTTGACACCACCTTTTCAACATTTTCCAGGATGCTGAGTTCGAGATGTTCTGCCACCCCGCTGCCACCTAAAAGGTTCTCAAAATGCTCGATGCCTGCATTCTATATCTGGGCTTCCTTTGACACCATGACACCATCCGGTTTCCTGATTTGCAAAATCCTGTTCCAGCTTCTTTTGAGTTTTGTTGTATTGTGGAAGAATTTAGTGTTCAAATCACCTTCCTCCAACCAAGATTCCCGTGATTTGGACTTCTAGTAACATTCTTCCCGAGCCAAAATTTCATTGTATTCTGAAAGCAAACACTTTTCTGCTTCGAATTCCTTTAGTGTCATACCATCTTTGATGATTTTGTCTCCCAAATTCAACAGTTCAGCTTCCACTCTTTCCTTCTCTTCAAATATATTTTTGAAGACATTTCTATTCCAAACTTTTAATCTTTCTTTCATCCTTGACAGTTTTTTCTGAAAGATAAACATTTTGGTACCAGCCACTTGCATTGGTTCTTGCCACTAGGATTTCATCAAATCTTTTATGCCTTCATGCCTCAACCACATCTTTTCGAATTTGAATTGGCCCTTCCCTAGAAGTGTGTTGGTGCTTAAACTGAGTTCGATTGGAAAATGATCTGATATAGCAATTGGCCTTATTGTTGCCTTTGGGGGTATGTCTTCCTGCAGCCATTCCTCAGAGACTAGGAATCTATCTAACCTTTCAGCTATGTTAGTAGACCCCTTCCTTCTGTTATTCCAGGTGAAATACCCATTTGGAGTTTGTATATCTATCAATTTATTGGTTTCTACGAAATTACAAAAATCTTTTTGTGATTGTGTTATTTTCCTTATCCCCCCGCTTTTTTCACTAAGGTCTAAAATAGCATTAAAATCCCCTCCAAGGATTGTTTTGCCATTAGTCAAAGAAGCAGAGATTTCAGACCATACCTTGGATTTGTCTTCTGTTTTTGTAGGGCCGTAAACATTGTAGATTTCAAATTCAACATCAGGAGAATGTTGTTTTACCTGCAGCTTTATCCAGTGGTGGTTTGAAAGAAGCTGATCCACCCTGATGTTTTTCGGTTGCCAGAGAACGCCCAAACCACCTGACGCACCCTGTGCATCAACAAACTTTCCATCCCATTTCCTGCAATATTTGAGAAAGGACACTGCTTCTTCCCCTGTCAACTTCATTTCTTGGAGCAGAATTATGTCTGAGTTTTGAATTTCCAATTGGTGTTTGACCAGTCGTCTTTTGTTAGGGGCATTCAAGCCCCTAACGTTCCAAATGAGGATCCTCATCTCTTGCCAAGGGAGGAGCAGCCTCCCTTGGATCTTGTCATGTACGCTTTTATTGAAGCCTGATTGCTTTTTGCTGCGTCTTCTTCACACTTTTGTTTGTTAGATTTTCTGCCCACTTTTGTTGCAGACACCACCTTGACTGATTGCACAATGTATCGTTCCTCAATGATGTCAATTTGATCGTCCTCATCATGCACCGAATCACACTCAAGGTCTGCCTTGTCGGTTTCTTCCTCGAACTGAAACAATTGAATGGTTTTTGTGCATTTAGATCCTCCAAAGGCTCTATTTCGCCTTCTTCAGGAATGTGTGAATCGGTTATAACAGGATCGTTTGGGTTGGCCACCACCAACGCCCAATCATTTTTGTTAAGTTCTTGTTCTTCTTTGGGCTTCGCTTTTTCTTCTTTATCGCCTTTGATCCCCTGTTTTTCTTTCCAGACTTCCCTGACCGCCTTGAGAACCTTCTGCAATCTTTGGAGTTGTGATTCCTTCTACGACATTTAGAACAGAAGAAGGCGGGCTTTTCAATCTCCACTGATTGGACCCAACTATTTTCTTCGTAGGATAGATTAATCTCTGTTGGAATATCATTGATTGCGAGCAACTTAATCCTTGCATAGATCAGCGACTCGCTATTTCGTAGATCAACTTCTACCATGTGCCCCAACGCATCGCCAATTTTTGTTAAGCATCTGTCGGACCAATATTCATAAGGAAGATTATACAGTCGCACCCAAGTAGGTCCGTCAAGCGGATTGCACTTTAAGGGATTAAAATTCTTCACCCACCTTTGGACATATAAATGAGAGTTGCCATACTTCCAATATCACTTGCCAAAATATTTTCCCGCAATTCTTCATTTTCCAACACTGCTACGAAAAAACCTTTCAGCATGAAGTTGATTATCGGATCAATCTTCCAGTTATTTACCACCCATGCCCCTATTTCCTTTCTTGAAAACTTTTTCCCTAGAAACCGCCCAATAACTGCCGTTTTCAAAAAAACTTCGGCATTAGGTTCCACAATTTTAGATAGATCGATTTGAATTTTTACAACAGTAGTGGGTTCAGACTCGTCTTGTTTCTTGTTGACACCATTTTGATTACCAACCAAATTTTCTGCAACTTCCTGGACTGCAGTAACGTTCTCCTTCATCGCATCCCTTATAAAAAAGAAGAAAATTGTGAAAAGTAAGAGTCCAAAATTGTTTCCTTGAGAAAAAAACTAGAAAAAACAATGACTAAGTTGAACATAAGCCTCAAGTTTGAAAAGAGTATCGAGATCTTAGATAATATCATCAGTGAACAAAGATCACCATTTGTAATGTCCCCATTTTTGGGTTCTCTTGTGTTGTGGTTGGCACTGACCTTTTGGGTGTGTGTTAGCCTTATTAGAGGAGTTATTTGATGATACCAGTGAGCTCAGAAGATCTAGAGGACCTGTATGAGACTTTTCGAAGTTGTTTCTAGATTTTGGTGTGTTCTCCAAGATTCTTAGAGAGTGTGTTTATTTATAATAAGTCACCCGGTTGGGCTTGATTCTCAATATTCCTCATTGGTATCACTCTTGTGCAGTCAGTTTTCGATCTTGATGCTTTTCTACAGTTTCCGCAATTTGGGTGCATTAATGGCTTTATTTTAATTATATTACTAAGGTTGCTTAATATTATTTAATTTATTTAAAAAGCACCTTAGTGTTATAGCTCATTGGAACCGGGATGGGAAAATTTAAATGTTGGGATGCTAATAAAGTGGCTTTATGTGTTGGGTATAATTAAATAATGAAACAAATCACTTTTCATGGATATAAAGCTTATTTAATTAATAAAGTGATTTCATATTGAGTTCTCGAAAAGTTGTCAGGAAACTTATAGAAGATATGGTGAGCTTATTTGACTCATGCAGATTATTTGATTTTCTCTTGTGAAGCCCTTGCTACTCTCAAAGACATTCTACAACCATCAAAACTTCTGTGCATCAACTCTTCAATGTTTGTTTAAGCTCTACTCAATTGTGGGTCACATAAAAGGTCAGGAATATATTAATATTTGTGTATGTATTGACCTTGCTATTGTATATATATATATATATATATATATATATCTTTGTATTTCATTGATAAGGGAAACCGGCCAACTGTTCGATTTAATGTCTATCAATTTCATGAAAATTTGGGTATAAAAAATGAATGCTAGGTAATTTGGTCATCAAAACAATTCAACCACATTACAAACAACTCAAAAACTATCATAGATGTTGAATGCAAAAGACAACTGAGAGGAGGGGGGGGGGGAGGTGAATCAGTTGTACCTTAAAACTTCAAAACCCTCACAAACATTCAGATCCTATAATGTCCCCTTCGAAGTAGCCACCCCGAAGATCATTTAGCCTTTATTTATTCCCAAAGGCTAAACAGGAGAAATAAGGGAATAATTATTAAATTAATTATTTGTAAAGTTATCTCAATAAATTAATATAATAAGATAGCTTTATATTTACTTTTTATTTTTTAAAAAGGTGCAATGCACCCATATTATTAGGGGTGAACGCTTTTGACTGGAGCTATGAACCGGGTACAAGAAACCACAAGAAGGCCCAACAAAGGCACCTGCGAGCACTTTGGCCCAACAAGGGTTTGAACCTTGGTGGCCGTCACTACAACCAAGCGATTTGACCACCAAACCACGCCTTTATCGGCAAGATAGCTTTATATTTAATTAATTAATAAAGTGACCAAATAAAATATTATATCATAAAGTCACTTGAGGAATAAAATAATATTATTTTTCTAGAAGCTTCTTCGAGGTGATTGACAATTCTTTTTAAGGAGCTGATTGCAAGCCATTTCATCACGTCTTGAGTTATTCAATTTTCATACTTGTGTGGTGAAGAGCTTGATTGCTTGCATTGTTCGAGGGTTTGAAGACTTTAGGATACGAGGTTTAGTTGTGAAACATCAACCCTAGCTGGAAATTTGAGAGGGAGATAATTTAGTCTTCCATTTGGGCAAAATTTAATGGTCTATGACCATATTTTGGTGAAGCAAAGAAAATCGATTTTGGAAGGATTCAATCGCAGACTTTGGAATTCATTTTCTGTTTTGGAGAAATTCGATCTTGGCATTTTGGAGATAATTCTCAGTCACATTGCAAATCGACTTTTTACTATTGGGACGGCTTCAAGAAAATAGTGGCTCTTGTACTCTTGGCACGATTTCTAGGAGGACGATTTTGGAGATTCTTGGGTGCGGCATTCTTAGTCATAGTCAGTGCGAATTTAGAGATTGAGGGTGCGATTCATGACCACACTTTGTGAAGGAAGTTCGCTGTCCACAAACAGTCTCAAGCGCAGTCATTAACAGCCAGGATATTCGATTTTCAAGTAATTCGAGTTGGTCTCTTTTCCACTGCCAGTGCTACATCAGACATTATCCAGGTTCCTCATCTCTTGTATAAATTGCAATTTGAATATCAAGTAGGAGTCTAATCATATCACTGTCATCTACAACAGTCTATGTAGTTGCATTATTGAGTCACTGTCTTTATTTGCATTTGTAGTGTAAAATCGTCACTGTCTTGAGGGCGATCTGCTGTAATACCATTAGCAACATTGATAATCAGTTTGGAGTCTTCTATTGGCAATACAATTCATCTTGGAGTTTGCATATGAAGTATTTGTAAAAATGCCAATTTGTTGTAATTGCATGTTTGTATAAGTTTCAGTCATCTTATCATTGGAAAATCATTAAAAAAATACTTGCATTGCATTCTAATTGTACTTGAAGTCATTGGGCATAGTTAGCTAGAGACTTTTTATGCATTTTATCATCATACCAAAAAGAAAAACAAACAAGACAACATCAAACCAGTTACAGTTTGCAAGACAAGTGTTTGACAAAATTCCCAAGGGTCAAAAACAGAAAATACACATCAGATTTGGCAAAGGGACAATACAGTTGTATCGGAGCTAGCTTTTTGCCAGCCTGTGAGGTTATGGTATGAATCCAGAAGATCAAGAGTATAACATATATAGGAAACAAAGAAGAGGTTTGGGTCCATTTGATATAGATTCTTCATTCGAGGAGGAGATCATGGGTGATAGACATGACATACCAGAGGGTAGTACTCAACAGATTCGTAATGACCTTGCTAGAGGTCAACAACAAATAGCTTAGCTCTTGAACCAACATGTGGGTGATAGAAACAAAAATGGCAATAATGGGACCAATGGACATAATGGACATAACAGGGGTAATGATAACAATGCAGAAGTAAGTAACATAGCTCAGAGTAATGCTAGGACAGCTAGCAGGGTGACTCCGAGGCCTCTCGTGCCTCAATTTTTGGGAGGACAAGCTGCTGGAAATCAGGAGCAGCAAGCACAAGGAGAGGGTTTTTGTAGACTATCGAAGAGACTATCAGTCATTAGGAGATGAGTTTCATGCTGCCATGTCATTACAGGACTTTTGCACTATCAAGTACAAAAATATGCCCAGGAACAACAATCGAGGACAACAAAACCAAGATCTATAGCGTAAGGTTTGGAAGCTTTCTATCCCTTCCTTTGATGGGTCTAGTAAATGCACAGCCAGAGCATGGGTACAAAAGTTGGATACTTACTTCAAGCTTAACCCCATGTTGGAGATAGAGGCCATCAAGTATGCGACGCTACATTTGGAGGGTGAAGCATATGAGTGGTGGTATCACGGGCTTGTCACATTGGGACATGCCAACATCACTTCCTATTCGGAGTTTACACAAAAGCTAATGGATAGATTTGATCAGAAGGATCCTGAGCTTCATTTTCGAGAGCTAGCACAACTTAAGCAGAGTGGATTAGTGGATGCATATATTTTAGAGTTCTAGCGGTTGGAGCAGCGATTGGTCATGCTTTTCATTGAGAGTCTATCTGAGCTACTTCGTGGTTGGATTAAGGCTTTCAAGTCTGACACTTTACAGGATGTGATCACTCGAGCTAGAGACATGGAGCACTCCACACCCAGCAGTAAACCCCCTTCTAAGCCCTTCATTTCTCAAAAGAACAAGGGAAAGAAGCCTATCCAAAAGAAGGGAAACAAGAGGAATGATCAAGAAGAAGAGAACCGTAGAGAATGCAGGAGAAAACATATATGTTACCATTGTCGGGAACATTGGGAGCCTGGACATCGTTGCCTACATAAATGCAAGGTTCATTTCATTGAGGTCATATCAGAGAGTGAAAGTAGTGATGATGAGCAGTCACAGGACAGCGATGACATCATCAGATGAGGAGCATTCAGATGAGGAGCATTCCTAGGAGAAGGGCAAGAGTAGCACCATTGCTACTTTATATGGCACACCTAGATTCAACTCCTTCAAGGTTAGAGGAGTTTTGTAGGGTCAACGCATTACAGTGTTGATTGATAGTGGGGCCACCCACAACTTCATTGATGCAGCCCTAGTGGCGAAGCAGGGTCTACCAGCAAAGGACTTTGAGGGTTTTAATGTGATTGTGGCAGATGGATATAATATGTCATGCACACGGAGGGTTCCGTAGTTGCCCATCACATTGGGCAATTACACAGTAACAAATGGCTTCTATGTGGTGGATTTGGGTGACACAAATGCCATCCTTGGTTTTCAGTGGTTGCATTCATTGGGGAAGTATTCACAGAATTTCTAGACCATGGAGCTTAAGTTCAGGGCAGTAGATGGCGAAAGAGTGGTGCTTAGGGGTATGGCTACTAGAGCACCAAAGGTTGTGTCAGTTAAACGCATGGAGAGAATTTTTCGTCATGGTGACGTAGCATGGCGAGCAGAGTGTTTGATCACGACTAAGGAGTCTCCGAATTTAGGACAGCCATATCACATTGACATTCAGGAGTTGTTGGGGAAGCATGATAGGGTGTTTGGAGAGATACCTCTAGGGAGGCCACCTGATTGAGGATTTGAGCACACCATTAAGTTGGAGGAGGGGGCCAAGCCAGTCATCACCAACCCCTATCGTCATCCTAAGAAATTTAAGGATGAGATCGAAAAAACAATCAAGGAATTGCTTGAGATGGGACATATACGACCAAGCTCTAGTCCCTTTGCTTCTTCGGTGGTCTTGGTGAAGAAGGATGGGACAATGAGGATGTGCATCAATTATAGAGCTCTCAACAAGAAGACTATCAAGAACAGGTACCCGATACCCAAGATTGATGAGCTATTAGATGAGCTACATGGTGCTGTATAGTTTTCTAAGATTGATCTTCGCTTAGGGTACCATCAGATCAGAGTTAGAGAGTAGGATATACATAAGACAACATTTCAATGTCACTATGGGCATTATGAGTTCTTGGTCATGCCGTTTGGTTTGACAAACACACCTGCTACATTTCAGTCCTGTATGAACCACATCTTCAATAAGCAATTGCATAAATTCCTCTTGGTATTCTTTGATGATTTACTCATATATAGTAGGAATTGGGAGGATCACTTGAGGCAGCTTGATGAGGTCTTGTCTATCATGGAGGAGCAGTCACTATATGCTAAGGCCTCGAAATGTGAGTTTGGCCTTAGAGAGATCTTATACTTGGGGCATGTGATCAGTGCATAGGGGGTATAGGTTCACCAAGAGAAAATTCAGGCAATACTCGATTGGCCAGCATCCAAGACACTTATAGAGCTGCGAGGATTCTTTGGGTTGTGCAGCTATTACAAACGCTTTGTGAGGGGATTTTCACAGTTGGGAGCACCTTTGACAGATCTCACTAAGAAGGGTGCATTGAGTTGGTCAGATGAGGCACAACGAGCTTTTGACAAGCTCAGCGAGGTGATGAGTAGTTGCCTAGTCTTAGCTCTTCTAGACTTCACCCAACCTTTTGTACTTGAGTGTGATGCATCAGGTGAAGGCATAGGAGCGGTCTTGATGTAGAACTGACACCCCATTGCTTTTGAGAGCCACAAGTTGAGGGAACTTGAGAAACTTTACTCCATATATGATAAGGAGATGGTCTCCATAATGCATGCTTTGGCGAAGTTTAGACAATACTTGGTTGGAGGAAAGTTTGTGGTGAGAACCGACCACAATAGTCTCAGGTATTTCTTGGAGCAAAAAGATTTGAATGAGAGGCAACAAAAATGGGTTAGTAAGATACAAGCCTATGATTTTGATATAGAGTATGTGAAAGGGAAGAAGAATGTTGTTGCTAATGTCCTTTCTAGGAAGCCTGCCGCTTGTTCACTTTTAGAGATTTCAGCTGATTGGAAGCCTCTCTTGTTGGTTGAGTACTCCAAGA
This sequence comes from Sequoia sempervirens, assembly GCA_007258455.2. NCBI lineage: Eukaryota > Viridiplantae > Streptophyta > Pinopsida > Cupressales > Cupressaceae > Sequoia > Sequoia sempervirens. Next base: position 8,275 of record VDFB02254300.1, on the reverse strand, counting down.
ATAAATTTGCATGCGAGGTGGTGGATGGGCGAGTTCAGGATGACAGATACCGGGTTGTGGATGATGTGATCTTCTACAAGGATAGGATCTACTTGGTGGCAGAGTCTAGACTAAAGGAGAAGATATTGTAGGCTTCACATGACACTCCTCTAGCAGGCCATTAGGGCTACTTTAAGACATACAGACAGGTCAGAGAGAGGTTCTCTTGGAAGGGCCTCAAGGAGGATGTTTTGAGACACGTCAGGGAGTGTGTGACTTGTCAGCATAACAAGTTAGAGCATTCACATCTTGCTGGTCTATTGTAGCCATTGCCCATTCCAGAGCAAAAGTGGGAGAGCATTTCCATGGATTTCATCACAGGTCTACCCAAGATACATGGGAGACATTGCATTTATGTGGTGGTGGATTGATTGACGAAGTATGCCTACTTCTTTACTATACCTACAGAGTACAGGGCACCACAGGTAGCTAAGTTGTTTTTCAGAGAGATTTTCAGGTTACATGCACTACCGAGGTATATAGTCAGTGACAGGGACAGCAGATTCTTGCTTTCTGGCAGGAGCTATTCAGGTTAGCAGCTACTGAGTTGACTTCGAGCAGGATACCATCCTTAGACAGATGGGCAGACAGAGATTGTGTATAAATGGATTGAGGGGTACTTGCACAACTACATCTTGGGACAACAAAGAGCATGGATTAAGTGGTTGCACTTGGGAGAGTATTGTTATAATACCAGTTATCATATGTCTATTGGGATGTCTCCTTTCCAGGAACTTTATGGATATGATGCACCATCATTCATGGACTTGGCTTTTGGGGAGAGTAGAGCTCCTAAGGCTAATGATTGGATTCAGGAGAGCTAGGACATCCTGAGAGCACTCAAGGATAATTTGCAGGTGGCATAGAATCAACAAAAGACTTATGTTGATAGACATAGGGTTGAGCGCAGTTTTGAGGTTGGTGATTTGGTCTACCTTCGTTTGCAGCCCTATAGACAGTCTTCTTTGAAGAAGAGTCTAGCGGATAAGCTCAAGCCTAGGTTTTATGGAGTATACAGGATTATCAGGTGTGTTGGAGAGGTAGAATATGAGTTGGAGCTCCTAGAGAGCAGCTAGATTCATAATGTATTTCATGTTTCATGCCTCAAGAAGGCACTTGGACTACAGGTTACTTCTTCATCGGAGCTGCCACTGTTGGATGAGGAGGGACATTTGGTCCTAATTCCTGAGAAGATAATTTATACTTGGGAGAAGAGATTGAGGAACAAGGTGGTGAAGGAGTATTTGGTGAGATGGAGAGACTTGCCAGGAGAGGATGCCACGTGGGAAGGAGAGCAGATTTTGTAGCATCCTAGTTTGCAATTGCTTGGGGAAAAGCAATTTCGGGAAGGGAGGATTGTAATGTCCCCTTCGCAGTAGCTACTCTGGAGATTGTTTAGCCTTTATTTGTTCTCGAAGGCTAAACACAAGAAATAAGGGAATAATTATTAAATTAATTATTTGTAAAGTTATCTCAATAAATTAACATCATAAGATAGCTTTATATTTAATTAATTTAATAAAGTGACTAAATAAAATATTATATCATAAAGTTACTTGAGGAATAAAATAATATTATTTTCTAGAAGTTTCTTGGAGGTGATTGAGAATTTTTTAAGGAGCTGATTGCAAACCATTTCATCATGTCTTGAGTTATTCAATTTTCATACTTGTGTGGTGAAGAGCTTGATTGCTTGCATTGTTCGAGGGTTTGAAGACTCTAGGATACCAGGTTCTGTTGCGAAACATCAACCCTAGCTGGAAATTTGAGAGTGAGATAATTCAGTCTTCCATTTGGGCAAAATTTAATGGTCTATGACCAAATTTTGGTGAAGAAAAAAAAATCGATTTTGGAAGGATTCAACTGCAGACTTTGGAATTCATTTTCAGTTTTGGAGAAATTCGATCTTGGCATTTTGGAGATAATTCTTAGTCACATTGCAAATCGACTTTTTACTTGTGGGACGTCTTCAAGAAAATTGTGGCTCTTCTTGTACTCTTGGCGCGATTTCTAGGACGACGATTTTGGAGATTCTTGGGTGCAGCATTCTTAGTCACAGTTAGTGCGAATTTAGAGATTGAGGGTGCGATTCATGACCACACTTTGTGAAGTAAGTTTGCTGTCCTCAAATAGTCTCAGGCATGTTGAATCTCAAAAATGCAAACTACAAATCCTAAGAGGATGCCAGGCTCTATGTTTAGACTTGTAATGTTTTTGAACCAATGAACAGAGTAACCTATGTGGCTGATAATTCCCTGCACTTCAGGCTCTGCACTTCAGTATAACTTATATAACTAACATTCTGAAAATGCTTCTACTACATCTCCTACTTCCTCTCTATTCGTTTATGTTTTTCAACTATCAAATGTCTATCCTATATAGCAATATTCTGAAGAGGGTACACCTCTTCAATAGTGTCTTTTGAAATTGAGCAACAATTAAACATGATTAATTAGGCTCTAGTTAGCCATAAATGGATTCCTGTCAAATGATCCAGATAATCTTGTCTTGAATGTGTATTAGCATCATCTATATCGTTCCTAGCTGCAATTTCTTTGATAATCATCTTTTCCAAATGTTCACATGATTCTCCCAATGCTGATACTTCATCTTTGGCTGCGTTCATGGCTTCCTGCAGTATTAACTTGCACTCCTTTATCCACTCATTCTGATTTTTCAATTCTCCATGATCATTGAATAATGCAAGTACTCCATCCCTCGAAGCATCAATGAATCCTTTGGCATCTGCTTGTAATTCTTCATGATAATCTTTATGCTTTCCTATCAAGTCCTCAGCAGTTGTGAAGGCTTCAACATGTGAAGTACTTCCCTCTTGTATTTCTTGAAATTTTCCTTGCAACCTGTCACTTATTTTTTTATGCTCTTGAATAACAGAGTAATTCTTTGAATAAGTTGTCCAAAACCTATCCATCCACACCATTAGATTAGTATGTCTTTTTTGGAGAACTGCAGAAAGTGTGTCATACTTTGCCTTGATCACTTGGACGTGTACTTGTTGGTCATCTATTTGCAACTGCTCACGTTTGTCTTTTTGAGTGAGAGCTTTCTCCCTGAGTTAGCAACTTAGTGGATCCTTCCAATGTGTTCTTGACAGTGTCTCTCAAAAAATCATTTTCCTTGAGCATTTTTCCATTATGCAGCTTGTACATGTCCCTTTCTTTTATTAACATCTGGATTTGTGCTTTATTCAGCTTGGCCACATTGATGCCAATGTCAGCTGTAACCACAAGATCAACCTCACCCACTTTTAGTGTCATTCTAAGTTACCGATTCGTTTTTGGATTCGGGTAAGGGTACGAGAATCCGGTACGGGATTCGGCAAAAATTTTTTTTTGGGGTTGGGTACGGCTTGGGTACGGCAATACAAAAAACATATAAAAATCAGAAATATATACATATTTGCAGCAGTAATTAAGTTCATAATACACCACCATATTAATAGTCTAATAACATAGCAAAAATACATCACCACTTTCATAGTCACTAAGTCAAATATTAAAATATTAGTGATTACTCGAATGTCATGATATAAAATTATAAATTAAAGTTCAAACATAAAATGTCAAACGTTTACAATCAGCCATTATTGATCATTGATCAATCTGAATCATATGGGTCATCATTATCAAACAAACTAGCATTATTAGATGCTACATTTTGCGTAGAACCACAAATAGCATTCGTGGCACTCGCACAAGCACTGCCACTAGCAGTAGCAGTAGCACCGACACTACCACTCTCACGATCAGTAGCTGCTCCAGGCTCATACTCATCATCAATATCAAGTGCAGCTAAGTGACTTGTGGAAGCATCCAAGTCAAGCTGCTCTGGCTCAATATCCCACCTCCTTGTGTCTCCTTCTTTGTAGGAACTTTGCTTGTGTGTAAGGAGGCGCAAGTTTGAATGCACATACACCAAGTCCTCTGCCTTTTTTGAATGCAGCCTATTGCGTTTTATTGAGTGGATGAAGGAGTATGTGCTCCAATTCCTCTCTGAAGAAGATGAACTAGCAACCTATTAAGAGTCAAGACCAAATTAAATAGTTAAGAGTTACAAAATTTAACTAAACAAAATTATTAATTAATATAAAATTATAAATTAAAATTAAAATTACAAAATATAAAACTTACTTGGGATAAGATTTTTATTGCAATTGGTTGGAGGTGCATGTATTCTTGCCCATGGATGTACCACCAACTATGACCATCTACCCTGTACTTGTCTCGAAGAGCATCAAGATTCTGAGCAACACTACCGGAGCATGCAAAAGCCATGAACTCAGCCCTCACTCGATCACGTTGGTCACGATCAGTGAAGAGTCTCCGAATTGCTGCCTTGTACCCTTGAGCCACTTCAACATCCCTATATGGAGCAACTCTTGATGTAACAGAAAGAAGCTCAGGACTATAATATTTGGGACTCAATGCAAAAGCAAGAAGATGCAATGGAGTGGTCATTTTGTTCCATCTATCAACCATGATTTCCTGTAGCTCTTTGAAGAACTTTTCATCAGGATCTTCCTCTTTTGCATTGATGATGGTTTTCATCTTCTCAATCATTGAGTCGATACCATCATATACTTCTCCCAAACAAGGTCTATCCATGTCTGTGTAACGGATCATGCTCAGTATAGGCTCAGTGAAACTGACCAGGTACTCAACACGATCCCACCAACAATCATCTAGTATCCTTTGCCTGATCCTATTTGCCCTTTCACTGCTAGATTGCTTCCATATGGCCCAATTAGGGCTGATTACCATGGCACAAAGTGCCTCACGAACCTTTATAAGTCGTCTCAACACAATTGTGTTGGAGGCAAAACGGGTCTCTGCAACCTGTTTGGAAATCAAAATTAAAATTAAAATGTAATTTAAATTTACAAAATCAAAATTTAAAATTAAAAGAAAACTAAAAATTTAAGAATATTGAGAATTTCAATTAACTTACCTTCAACAATTCCAATTTTGAGAATTGTCTAAATATTCCTTGTGTCATATGGTGGTTGGTGACAAACATCTGGATGTTTTCGCCCTCAGCATACACCTGTTTGATCCACTCAATTTTGGATCCAATTTTTTGTAGCATTAGATTGAGGGAGTGGACAGCACAAGGTGTCCAAAAAATGTGTGGATACTTCTCCTCAATCAATAACCCAGCAGCCCTACAATTTTTGGCATTGTCGGTTACAACTTGCACAACATTTTGATGGCCCACTTCTTCAATGGCTTGGCAAAGGATGTTAGCAATAAATGGACCATCTTTCACTTGTCCCTCACAATCCACTGCTCTCAAAAACATTGCCCCTTTAGGGGACATGGCAATAACATTGATCAATGGGCGATTTTTTGCATCTTTCCATCCATCAGAAATGATGGTCACCCCTGTTTCAATCCATGAATCCCTTATGGGCTTCAAAGAGTCTGCTACATGTTTCACCTCTTTCTCCAATAAGGTGCAACGCACCTTCTCAAAACTTGGGCCCTTATACCCCTTTGGAGCCTCATTAATAGATTTCACCATTTTTTGCCAATATGGTGAACGAACAACGTTGAATGCCAATCCATTGGCATAGACACATCTTGCTATGTCTTGATCAGCAATCTCTCTTGCCTCATTCTGAAATGAAACTTCCAACGGTCCCTTAGATCTTTTATTTGATGAGGGCACGGTTTGCTCTTGAGGGATGTTCATAAATGGATGGCTTTTTGTAGGTGGAATATAAGTAGGTGGTGTAGGGGGTTTCATGGATTGAGATCCTTTCCTCAAAGGATGGCTTTTTTTAAGACTAACAGCTTTTTGATCTGCTTTTTCTTGCTCAGCAATATATTTCAACACTATGTCATCTGCAAGGCCTTTGCCATCACCTTCTGGAGGTCTCGGACAAGGTTTGATGCCAATATCAGGGATCCTACACAAGTGGGCTTTCACTCGACTGTATGAGCTCGTGTATTGAATTTTGCAATGACCACAAATCCAAATAAATACTCCACCACCTGGACATTGTTGAACCATTTCTACATATTTCCAAAGGGGAGAGGTTGCATTTATTTTGAAACGAGATTGGCCTGAGTTAGAAGCAGATGCCATTGTAATACCTAAGGGCCAAGGCACAACAGATTGAAATAATTTTGGTATTGAAATTTGAAACTAAAAAACTTAAAAGAATGAGAACAATCAACAAAAGTAAAACAATAAAAACAAAACAAAATAGTTCATTTGTTAAACTTAAAAAAAATGTAAGAAAAAAATCAAAAAACTTCAAAGAAACCTACCTCTTTTGAACAAATCTTGCTCTACAATCTTCTTGAATCTTGGCAAACACTTGCAAGTGCTTAGGAATAGCACAACAATCAACTTTGAACAACTAACGATCAGCGTTCAAGTCTATTCGAGCTTGTGCAAGCAAGAGAGCAAGTTCAGCAATGGAGGCAAAAAAACTCGTTTTTCATTCACAAATTGTTAAATGAGATTGTTTTTACCTATTTAGTGTGTTTGGAGGTCGAAATTAGGGTTGCAATGAATATTAAAATATTTAGAAGTCAACATCTGGTCAAAAAAATGATAAAAAATGATAAAAAAAAACACGTTTTTATGCGGATTGGGCGTTTTGACGTCAAAATACGTCGCGGATTCTCCTTGGATTCGTCGCGCCGTATCCTGGCCAAATCCGCAGTCAACCCACGAATCTGAAACGTATCCACAGTGTTTTTTTCGAATCCTGGCCGAATTTGAGCCGTATCGAATCCAAATCCTGAATCCGAATCATATCGTATCGTATCCGAGGTCTAATATTGGCGAATCAGTAACTTAGGTGTCATTACATGTCCAAATTCCTTTTCTGTATCAATGACTACGAACTTCTTGTGTGGAGGGTATAATGCCCAAATCATTAAAGAATTTTCATCAGGGTTATATCTTGACCCAACATACACCTCTGTCGCTCCTTCTGGGGTAAGCTTGTGTTTGGCCTCACTGTTATGCAAAAAACTGTCAAAAATTAAAGCTGAATTTAAATCCAGACCGGGAAAGATCATCACACCAGCCTCTTTTAGTATTCTTCCTTTTTCTGGAGTCATGTGCCTCAGCTCATTGTCCACATCAATCTTCAATGTATTCAACAATTGGCTCTCATTATTAGGTGTGATATCTTGAATTGATTCTCTTAATGCTTTTCCTTTATGCTTAAACATAAAAGATTTGAACTTAGGGGACTTAATGAACTGATCATTTGAAACAAAAGATCTGTAAGCTAATTGCCTAGTATCCATGTCTGGTGATTCTTCAACATCCTGCTCTCTGCTTGGAGGTTGATATCCTTCAACTCTCAACTTGGGGATTTTATCAGATGAGCCCTGTGATTCATTTTCTTCATCAGATTCCTCACTACCAGAGGACAACATTTCCACTTCTTGGATTTCCCTCATCCTTTGCTCAATCTTCCTATTGTACTCATCAATTGCCAATTCAACTTCTGTTTCTTCCATATTCCTAATGACATCATCATGTGGAAATGGTATATGCTCATATCCTCCTAAATTCTTCCTGGCAAAATCAATGAAACCCTTAGGGTCGAATCCTTTTCTTGGAGCTGCCTTTATCAAATTGTAATGTGACAATTTGTTTAGTATGAGATCATAACCCTCCTTTGATACCACAGTGAAATCACCAAAACATAATGTACTTGGCATGAATGATTGTTTTTCATATGCACTTAGGTTCATTACATTGGAATAGTCCAATTGCCTGACAATCTCAAGGTATGCAGTTCTGTTTGGCACAGTCTTTGGCAAAATGAAAGGTGTATCTTCAAAGCCATATATCCTGATCATGGTAGAGTTAGCATAATAGTACCAGTCACCCCAATTGTGACCTACGGTTGGTGGTCCATTAAAATCCTTCGGCCTTAGAAATCTTTTAATTTCATCAGACAGTGAGTAATCACATGGGTGTTTGAAAAATCTGTACATGTTTTAACAAAATACTCCTCAAAATGAACATAATTTGAGTTAACAAATCTACTAGCCCAAATAGGAGTCCACAACTGTATTGGCAATGGTTGCCCTTCTTTGTCCAACTGTGTTATTCTTAGCTCTTCAGGCCACAACCCGAACTCCTGCCCAAAGTACAATGCTATGAAAAGGGAGTAATGTTTGAAATGCATTATAGGGGCACCGTTCTTGATGACCATCAGTGCTGAATCGATTTCCTTGCAAAT